>VZDJ01000594.1:272872-340405 GCA_008694505.1 Cyanoderma ruficeps | reverse complement strand
ATAAAAAAAAAAAAAAAACAGTAAAAAACCTGTTAATATTCAGCTTTTGCTAATTATTACAAATAATTACAATACTCTGTGTGGAATTTATTGATGGTATATGTGAGTCTCTGCAGTTATAGAGGAGATGAAATGCTTTTTTGTTTATGTTTGGTGGATAGTAGTGAAATGCATTTGTAATATAGGAAAATGTTCTGTACAATGGTGGTGAAAACTGAATTATTGCTGATGGTGAACCTTAAATTGAGGATATTTTAAGGCGTCTCCTGCTGTTGTCTGGAAAGAAAGCTCTTTATAGAGGTTTTTGTTTCCTGTCCCAGTGTTGGGAGTTGGTTGTCCCATGCTCCAGAGGTCTTCACAGGCAGGTGGGATTTTAGGATTAGATTCTGTGAACCTGGATGTTCATCAAAAATTCACAAATAATTACTGAGGGTTTTTTTAATCTCTGCGTTAATCCTGTCCAGTGTAATCCGTAATTATTCCGTCCTCGATTTGCATGGACTCTCCTGTTGTTTACTCCTGCTTTACTCACCTACTTTATTGTGCCCCAATAGACATTCCTGACAAGTTACTAACTCTGAGTTGCTCTGGCAATTGTCTGATGCTCAGCTGCCTGCTTTTGGGACAGCGAGTTTATCACCCTACAAAAAAAAAAACCCATCAAACTCCAGGAAATGCATCCGTGAGGTCGAAATATTTTGATTTTTTGTGCAGGATGCTGGAGCTGTTCAGGGGAGAGGGGAGTTCCTCAGAGCTGCAAGGTGCAGCCTGTGGATAAACAACCCCGGCGCTCTCTGTGGTTTCAGGGCAGGGAAGAGGGGCTTTGGCTCCCAGGGAGGGCAGGGCTCCAACTGAAACCTGCCGGAGAGGCCTCGGGGCTGGCAGGGGAAGGAAACCAGCAGGGAGACGTTAGGAAGAGGCAGAGCTCCGGGAGAGGGGTTGGCGGTCAGGGGCAGGGAGGGGGATGTGGGTGGAGGCAGAGCTGGGGTTTGGGGGAGAGCTGGTGCAGAGGTGCTCAGGGATGGAAGGAGAATTGCAGGAATTTGGGGAGCAGAGGCCTTTGCCATGACACAGGGGAGCAGATCAGAGCCCCGGGGATTGGGTTGGGTTGGAAGGGAGCTCAAAGCTCATTCTATCCCACCCCATTCCATGGGCAGGGACACCCTCCACTATCCCAGGTTGCTTTAAGTCTCATCCACCCTGGCCTTGGACACTGTCAGGGATCCAGGAGAGGCCAGAGCTTCTCTGGGTACCTGTGCCAGGGCCTCCCCACCCTCACAGGGAAGAGTTTCTTCCCAATCTCCCCCCCAGCCCTGCACTCTGGCAGTGGGAAGCCATTCCCTGTGTCCTGTCCCTCCCTGCCTTGTCCCCAGTCCCTCTCCAGCTCTCCTGGAGCCCCTTCAGGCCCTGCCAGGGGCTCTGAGCTCTCCCTGGAGCCTTCCCTTCTCCAGGGGAACATTCCCAGCTCTCCCTGGAGCCTTCCCTTCTCCAGGGGAACATTCCCAGCTCTCCCTGTGTCCTTCCCTTCTCCAGGGGAACATTCCCAGCTCTCCCAGCCTGGCTCCAGCCCTGGGATCCACAATGTGATGGGAAGGGGAGCTGGTGACTCTTGATGGGAAAACCCACCTGGCAGCCTCGCTGAAGCCACGAGTATCAAGAATATTTTCACACAGTATCAACCAGAAAGTGCTGCTTAATCACAGCCTTTCCATCCAGCAGCCTCGGAATGATTTGAAAAGGGAAGTAAACAGGCCACTGAGTGTATAAATAATTCCATAATATTGCCACTGTTGCTGCCTCAACTTGGAAGAGCTGGGAGTTGCTGCAGCCCTGCTGAGCAGGCCTGGCTGGGCACCCAGCCCTGCTGCTCTCAGATCAGGACCCGTGTCAGTGCTCCAGAAATGCTTTAACAACGTCTTGGAGGACTTTGGATGGTTGGGTTTCCACCAGGGAAGTCTCCAGGTAGTTCAGTCCGTGACTGGAGCTGGGTTCTCCTTTATCCCACTCTGGTTCTGCTCTGCTCTGCTCCCAGCTCTCCTGGGCAGCCCATCCATGGCTGAGTTTTCCCTAGGAAATGATCCCACTCTGCAAAGGGAGCCTGGAATCCATAACGAGCTGGACTCTCCTTTATCCCACTCTGATTCTGCTCTGGGCAGCCCATCCATGGCTGAGTTTTCCCTAGGAAATGATCCCACTCTGCAAAGGGAGCCTGGAATCCATGACTGGAGTTGGATTCTCCTTTGTCCTGCTCTGGTTCTGCTCTTTGCAGCTCCCAGCTCTCCTGGGCAGTCCATCCATGGCTGAGTTTTCCTTAGGGAATGATCCCACTCTGCAGAGGGTGCTTGGAATCCAGGACTGGAGCTGGGTTCTCCTTTGCTTCGCTCCAGTTCTCTTTGCAGCTCCTGGCTGAGTTTTCCCTAGGAAATGATCCCACTCTGCAGAGGGTGCCTGGAATCCATGACTGGAGCTGGCTTCTCCTTTATCCCACTCTGGTTCTGCTCTGGGCAGCCCATCCATGGCTGAGTTTTCCCTAGGAAATGATCCCACTCTGCAGAGGGTGCCTGGAATGCTGTGCATGCCTTGCCTGTGTTGTGTTTACTTTGACTTTATTCTCCTTGCTCGTCCCCTGAGTAAACAATCCTAATCCAGTGCTGCTCATCCCAGGCAGCTCTGCTGGGTCTCGCTGAACCTCCCAACGTTTCTGTGCCTCCTTTTGCCATCAAACACACTATTCCTAAGCAGGGAAAACCACTGATTCATATGGATTATTCTAATCCAACGTCATGCAAGCAAAATCAAAAAATAGTTTGACTACCTAATGATTCAGAAATGCAGACGTGTTGCCAAAAATTTTAGCATTTGTTAGCTTTACACTTGAGCAAATGCATTCTGGTAGAGAATCGAACTTCTTTATTTTAACTCTTATCTGCAGAGTTTTAAGGCTTTGGAACTTATTCTACAAAAAAAAAAGGGAATGTTTTACAGTTAGAACAAATATGAAAATTGGTCTTTAAATTTCTTGTATCTTCTTCTTTTATTTTTTGGAATAAATATTTCTGAACTTATATATACAGGGACAAACATTTTTTTCCTTTAAATGCAGCCAGAAAAGTTTCTTCTTGTACTAAACAGGAGCTCTAATATGATTTAGCATTTTCTACTTTGAGATAATGGGTTAAAGCAGGGCTTTAATGAAATAAATTCAGTGTAGCTTAGTGAGGAAAAGGGGCTTCTCTTGAATAACTCCGTTTCTTTCGAGTGCTTAAGTGTTTCAATAAAAACAGGAACCAAATTTTTGGAGGAACATCAGCAGAAGAAGGAGCCAGATGTGTTGATTTTGTAAACATTAAACAATCTGCATTCTAAGAATTATTCTCTGATGCCTTTGAATTCAAGGACTGACTGAATTATTTCGTGCCTCTCTATTGGAGAGTGTTTTTCTGTGCATTTTGCCAATCATAAGCAGAGCTTTGATATTGCTGGAATGTATAAAATATCAGGAACAATGTGGGATTTTAATTGTTTTTGTCACCATCTTCTGTAAAAATTATTTTGGATCTAATAATATTGGGGTAATATTACGTAGTTCCATAAAGAATAAAAAAAAGTGGTAATTCAGGATGAGCAGACCTCTCATCTGTACAGAAACTTAATTTCTGAATTTAATTTCTATTGGATAACTCAAAGTACTGATACTATTCTATGTTAGTTTCTGGTTAGCTGCAGCTTACTAAAAATTAATGTAATTTAATCTTTTTTCCTGTTCTACCTGAAAAAAAACCCCAAACCTGTCCCAAAGTACTTTTTTTTCTCTAAATCACCACAGCTGTGCAACATTTCAAATAAATATTCTCCTGGAGTTCTGTGACAGGCAAGAAAAAGGGATTTGTTCAATCAGCTGAAATGAAATTATCTGCAAACCAGCAATGAGTTATTTATGCATTTTCCCCATGATTCGCTGCCTGATGAAAAATATGTTAATATTTGTTATAATTTATAAACCAGATTTGAGAGGATTTGGGGTTTTATTTAGGTTTTTATGTAGTAATACACAAGTCAATGGAGTCTTTGACATCAGACAGGCAGGAGGGGCTTGAACCAAGTGAAATTACCTGTCCTGCATCAATCTCTCAGAATCTTGCTTGTTACAAGCTTTTCTCACTGCTCTAAAACACAGAATTTTAAAATCAGACTGAATTGGTTTGGATAAAAGTGAGGAAAATAAAAAATTCCTGCAACATTGCAGTATAAAATATTTAATGGGAAATACATGGAGTTATTTTATTCTGTGTTTCAGAGTGCTGGTTTTGTTTTCATTCATAGCCAGGGAGCTTTGCATTACTTTTACATGACTTTTATTTTATTTTACTTTTTTATGTTGGAAAGTGACACATTCTTTCATTTTTTAATATTTTTTTGGTATTATTTCCTGTGATTTGGTGCCGCCATAAATAACATTAAGTATTAATAACATGGTTTAGGTACAAAAAGTTTTAATTAATGTCTGGGCAGAGTGCTGTGTGTTTCTGGAGAGAAATCTCTGCAGGTTTAGGGGGGCAATTCCTGTTTCTGTGTGGTTTTTTGGGGTTTGGGGGGTTATTATCCCATCACTTCCCTCTGGATGGGCTGGAAGGGGCTGGTGCCTCTCCCTGCTGATGTTTCCTAGTGGAGTGCAGCGTATTTTTCTCCGTGCACTGAAAAAAAGAAGTTTTATGACCTGAGCAAAACACTTTCCCCATTTCTGTAGAGACTTTTAGTAGCCAAAAAGCTTTTCATAAATACAGCTACAGAATACCTAAGGCTATTCAATTCATCTTCTCAAGGGCAAAGGATATTTTTCTTCTTCTTCTTCTTCTTCTTCTTCTTTCTTTTTTTTGATTAAATTTTTTGGAGAAAGGAAGCTGTCAGGACGGACTTTATAGTTTGGCCTTTGTTGAATTGACACTCTATAAAATTTTATTTTAGCAGATTCGATGCGAGGGGGAAGCTGAACGACAGGCTCCAAGTAGGGCAGAGAAGAAAGTTGTAGGTTATTAAATCTTTCCAAGGAGAAAAGGAAGCAGTTCAGCGTGCTCACACAGGTTCCTGTGTCAGCAGTTGGGAAGCCTGGCAGAGATTATCTCCAGCCAGCAGCAGGTTGAGGAGGACAGGGTGGGAAAGGGACACTGAACTTCCAGCATGAAGGAAATTGAGATATTTCACCTGATTCACGACTGGGTTTGCTTTAGATCTCGGTTTGCTCTGCAGCCCTGGAGTGGGAGGGTTTGGAGCCCGCGGGTTAGAAAGTGAATTTCAGTGCATTGAAATAGGCATCTTGATAGAATGGTGAATTTGTTTGGAATGAAGGTAGCATTAAGGAAAAACGTTATGGCAACACAGCAGATAAATTGGGATAATTTGGCATTTAACACACAGGATGGGTTTGGGGGAGGGAGAGTTTCCACCCCATCCTGCTCTCTATGGGCACCCATGGGTGGGATTTCCGCCCCATCCTGCTCTCCATGGATACCCATGGGTGGGATTTCCACCCCATCCTGCTCTCTATGGACACCCATGGGTGGGATTTCCATCCCATACTGATCTCTATGGACACCCATGGGTGGGATTTCCACCCCATAGTGCTCTCCATGGGCACCCATGGGTGGGATTTCCACCCCATCCTGCTCTCCATGGACGCCCATGGGTGGGATTTCCACCCCATCCTGCTCTCTATGGACACCCATGGGTGGGATTTCCATCCCATACTGCTTTCCATGGACACCCATGGGTGGGATTTCCACCCCATCCTGCTCTCTATGGGCACCCATGGGTGGGGTTTCCACCCCATACTGCTCTCCATGGGCACCCATGGGTGGGATTTCCATCCCATACTGCTTTCCATGGGCACCCATGGGTGGTGTTTCCACCCCATCCTGCTCTCCATGAGCATCCATGAGTTTTCTTGGGAGCTGCCCCTCTCCTAAGGGCCCGGGCAGGATACATGGAATTATTTCAGGGTCGTTTGGCCCCGGGGTCTGTGCCATGCTCTGTCAGCTGTTTCCTTGTGCCACATGAGTTGGGTGTTTGCGTTGGGTGTTTGGGGGGAGCTCAGCAGCCCCCCAGCCCCCTGGGGTGGGTGTGTGCCCAGAGCAGTGCAGCATTCCCAGCAGGATCCCGGGGCTGTGCTCCTGTCCCTGGGGCTGGCAGTGCCTCTGGAACACTCGGCTGTGGGTGTGGAGCCGGGTGAGCCACGGCCGTGTCCCTGCCAGTTGGGACTTGTGGGAGACTCAGGAGCACAATCCTTCGCTCCAGTGTCATTCTCACAGAAAATTGCTTCTTGTTTTAGGAGAAAACAAGAAGCCTAGTGTTTGATCCCAACTGTGGTAAAGAGGGGAAATCAGAGAGAGAAAATCCTGGAGAGGTTTTTCTGTAGTCCTACGTAGGACTTCACTGGGAGAGTTCCACTCGTCCTGTGTCTAGGCAGGGCAAGGAGAAATATTCCAGCAGCCTGACAGCGGGTGAACATTATCCAGACTGCAGCAGTTTGGGAATCAGACCTTCTGTTTTGGGAAGTTGTCATTTCTGCAGTCATGGAGACGCTCATTAGACATCTCACATTCAATGTGCAGCTTATTGAGCAGTTGGCTGAGAAATGATGAGCAGAACAATTGGATCTTGAGGGAAAGCTGCCTTTGGAGAGGATGGAGTTCCCTGGGTTAATCATGTACATGTAATGCTTTAAAATTTTTAAATTTATCTGAAGATGCTGCTGGACATGGCCACTTTTCTGATGGGATGGGGTTGATCCAGGTGGTTTAGGGTCATACTTTTGCTTTGTGTGAAGATGTAGAAGGAGCAAACCCAGTGTGGTGGCAAGGATGTGACCTCTGAGTAAGTTTATTTTTTATATGCTGGTATTAGAAACCCTGAGAGCCTTCAGTTATGAGGTGAGGTGAGAGCAGTTCCCTGATTCCTCTTCCAAAACTTCAAATGACATTGCAATAAAAAATAAATAACAAGGCATTAAACGAACCAAAAGTACATGGGATAACATTCTGGCTTCTTGTCCACTCGTGAGTTCACAGTTAAAACACTGAAAAGAAAAATTGATGTGAAATTGTGGCCTTGGACACATTTTACTAAGGGTCCAGAATAGTCACGTTTTATGCACTGGGACTTCCACTAAGTTCATATATTCTACAGCTCCCCTAGCACAGATAAAAGAGCCTGGATCAATGATATAATTTACCAATGTAGACCTTAGTTTCTATTTTTAAGTAAGGGCTATCTAATATTTGGTAGGGGGTTGGGAGCATCTTGTATAGAAACATTTCTCTCTGACCATTTTGAATTCTAAGTCCAGAATAAATACGGGAGAAGCAGACCGAATTTACAAAGTATCAGTCTGAGCACAACAAAAGGATTGGGGTTTCTTTTCTTGGAGGTGGGGTTTTTTTTTATTATCCTTTTTATCTCCTCACTGAAAAATAGTCCAGTTCTTCCCCACCCCCAAGTGAAAGAAGAGTTGGAGTCTCTGCTTCTCTCACTAGGACAGTGAGAGAAGCAGAGAAGGTGAAAAGCCCCAAGCAGGGGAGGGCAGACAGAGGAGGCCATAAAGGGTTTGTTGTGTGCCCCACAGGTTGTTAATGCTGTTAATGATTGAGCTGTTTATGGGGGATTACAAAGGGGTAGGAAACGACTCCGCTCAGGAATTCCACCCAATCCCGGAGACACCAACAAAAGTTGGACTGAGATTGAGCTTTGCCAGCAGAAGTTCCCCCAGAGCTGGGGTGAGGAGCACAAACAGCAGTGGCTGCAGGGTCATCCTGCTTTACTGCAGGATGTGAGAGGCTGCCGGGACAGCCAGGAGTCGGTGGCACTATTGAGTTACCGGCGTGGTTGGGTTACAGGAGCTGGGAGTTCACAGAAATATGCTGTCATACTTGCTCGACCTGTACGTCGAGTTTGGGGGTTGGGCGTTTTGGGGGGTTTGTTTTCCTGGGGGTTTTTAATAAATGCAAACTTCCTAAAAGCCACCGATAGGTAGATATTTGGGATTTACCCTGCTGAGTGTCCGTTTTAGTTGTTAAAGATCAGGAACGTTGTTTTACTGCTGGTTTTATGAATGTTTTGGGCATCCAGCTTGTTCCCTCAGAAGGGTAATGTTGTGGCTTATAAACTGGAAGTCCCTTCTCCTATTTTCCCACATCACAATCAGGTTTACAAGCAGCTCTGGCTGCTTCTCTTCTGGTTGTGTTTCAGGCTCAATGACTCGGATTCTTGGGCCGTGTCCCCACGGGGGGTGACCTTGGGGAGGGCTCTGAGGAGTGCTGGGCCTCGCCCTGTGTTGTGCTGTTGCAGTCTGGAATCATCCTGTCCTGTTCACAAACCTATCAGGCAGAATCTGATCACCAGGCCTATATTTAGAAATCGAGGAGGAACCTTTCAAACTCCTCGTAGTAGAGATGGGAAGAGGAGGAGTAGCCAGACTTGTCATTTCCCTGCAAAAGCAAAAAAAACCCACCTCAGTTTCTGGAAACATTTCTGGTGATGTTGAGTGGTTTGATCAGCCTCTAGCTGTGTTTGCAGTAAAAAATGCCGATTTTTGATGTTCCTCCCAAAGCCATAGACTTGTCTTTACCCTTATTAGTTCTTGGGCACACGATGATGATTGTTATAGATGGTGCAAAGTGGTGAAAATGCTCCTTTGAGCAGTGCCAGGGTTTAGAAGGTTCAGGGAATAGTGAGCAGAGAGAAAAGCTGGAACATCCTGGCCATTGTAGTACTCTAACATATCAAATTACACACACACGCCCCCATTTGTGCAAAAATCATTAACCCAAACCACGTGTTTGTTGTGCACGATTTTATTTCCCCTATTGATGATCCCAAGTCTGGGGTGAGACGTCTGTGGGAGTGAAACTCCTGCAGTGGGAATGGGAATCCAACCACGAGCCGTGGATCAGGTTAGCACCATTGACATGAATTAGCAAAACCCAGCAGCTGCCAATCAAACTGCTGCAAGCTCCACTTTGGGCTGGAAGTTCAGGTTTTCTGGGGCTGACCTGGGTGTAGGAACTCAAGTGCAGAGGCTGCTGCAGCAATCTGAGCTGGCTCTGGCTGGGATGGGGAGCAGTGGCTCACAAGGAAGCTCCCCATCCTTGGAAATTGTTCCTGCAGCAAACTGTGACAGTGTTTGGTGTGCAGGCTCCCTGCCCCTGGCACACTGTCTGCTCCCTCTTCATAACCAATGAAATACAGAGTGCAAAGATCCAGGGGTGAGTCCAGCAGTTTGGGATAAATGTCGCTGTTTGGGGGTTTTTCTCTGGAGTTGTTCAAAACTGGATGTAAAATGTTGCATTAAACCTCGGCAGGTAGCAACGTGCCACTTGGCTGTGTAAGTTTGGGTTCATCTGTGAAGGGGATTTTGGAGAAATAACACTGATCTTCTCCCTTTCCCCAGAGAAAACAGAAATCTGCTGCTAAAAACGTGTGGTTTTCTTACAGCTGTTGTGGACACTGGGGAGAAGGGGCAGTGGCTGTGTCTGAATTCTCTCTGGAGCATTTCAGAGCGTCATTTAGGAATATTTCACCGTGCAGTTGTGTTCTGCAAAAGTCACAGGATCCATACTCATAAATAATTTGTGCTTTTTCTGAACTGCCCTCCTTTAGAGCCTGCTCTGCTCAGCAGCGAGTGCAGAATGAAACCTCACGTGATGCACGTGGGTCTAGCAGTTGATGAGCAGCTAATTAAGAGGACCTGCCGTGGAAATGTGCATCCAGGAAAACAGACCTTAGGCCACCCAAAACGTCTCCTGCACTTCTGGGATGGAGCTGGAGAGAATCTCCCATTTGTCCCAGTCAAGGACTGAGGGATAGTATCACGTTTTCTATTTTATGTGTGGATATTTACAGACAGATTGTTCATCTCTGCTTTTTTCTCCTCAGTACAGGAAGTTTTGCTGGCATTTAAGTAGCTTGTCTCAATTTGGATTTTTTTTTTTCCTTCTAAAACCCAAAGCTTTTCACTGCAAAAGAAACCTAAGGGAAAAGTTCTCTAAAACCAGGATGTGTGTGCAGAATGATGGCTGAGTGTCCACCCACAGATTAAAACATTCCTGCCAAGGGTAGCTCTGTTCAGATACAGCAAAATAGTTGTGTGGGGATTGGAAGTGGTAGAAAGTGTTCTAAGAAAGGACAGAAGAGAACAAAAATCTGACTTTAGTTTAGAACTCGAATTAGAAAGCATTGAGAAGCAGGATGGAAATCCTCCAGCCTGCAGTGGCATTTATTGCCCAGGATACAGGTTTGTGTCACTCCCTTTGAGAAGCTCTGCAGGACTGTTTGTGTCTGAAGTTCTGTACCTGTCACGAGTTTTTGATGTTCCTGCTGGAGGATGAAGTGGGTTCTCTTGTAAAATTCGTGGGTAAAGCAGCTGAACTCTCCTTGTCACTCCCTGTGTCTGCCAGGCCTGGCAGAGGTGTTTGGAAAATCCTCTCCACCTGCATGGTGGGAATGGCAGGAGCTGCTGCTGGGCCGTGCTCCAGCTGAGAGAGGAGCAGGGCTGCGGGTCAGGGCAGGGGATTGTCACCCTGGGACCCTCAGGTGACACCCCACCTGCAGAGCTGCCCCAGCACAGGAGGGACCTGGAGCTGCTGGAGAGTCCAGAGGAGGCCACGGAGCTGCTCCAGGGCTGGAGCCCCTCTGGAGCCAGGCNGCTGGAGGGACAGGACACAGGGAATGGCTTCCCACTGCCAGAGGGCAGGGCTGGGGGGGAGATTGGGAATTGGGAATCCCTGGCTGGGAGGGTGGGGAGACCTTGGCACAGGTGCCCAGAGAAGCTGTGGCTGCTCCTGGATCCTTGGCAGTGTCCAAGGCCAGGTTGGAGCACTCTGGGCTAGTGGAAGGTGTCCCTGCTGTGGTAATGGATGGGCTTTAATGACCCTTCCAACCCAGAGCCCAACTTCCAACCCAATTCCATGACCTTTTACATCCTGGATGCTGCCCAGAATCCTGTGTGTTTCCTTATTCCTGTGTATTTCCTTAATCCTGGGTATTTCCTTGCCCTTACCTGTGCAGGTGTCACAGGGCTGGGATGCAGCCACCACCTCCTCCTTCCCTTTGCCAGCAAAGCCCAGGTGCAAAAATGGCACAGTTTTGGGGGGATGGTGCAGAGCCTCCCCTGTGACCACCTCCAGTCACAAATCAATAATTGCCTGACAAGACCCACTTGGATCCTACCAAGGCTTTTCAGTCACCACTTGTGTGTTCAGTGCTCTGTAACACAGAAACCTGAATTTGTCATAAACCCCCAACAATTTGGGAAGGAAACAGACACTGCAGGTGTATCTGGAAGCTGAGTTTGTAAACCCAGAGGAGTTTTGTGCCAGAACATTTTCTCAAACTCAAGGTGCAGTGGCTGCCTTTTATTACCTGGTGTGTCTGATTGGAAAGCATCCCCATACTATTAATTAAAGAACTAAAAAGGAGCTGGTTGGTATCGTGTTGTCCCTCTGGAAGCTGGAAAAGTGCCACTGGCTGCAGAGTTTAGTCAGTGCAGCTGAGGTGGAGATGCAGAATCCCTAAGCAGGATGCTCTTGTCTCTACAGTGATGTCTCTGATGGACACAGGGGCTCATTTTGGGGTTTTCCACATCAGCATTGAGGTGACAGAACAAGTGAACTGGGAGAGCTTTGTCCCCATGATGTCTTTAGGAACAGTGAAGTTTGCATTTTAATTTTTCCTGTATAAACTTTCCAAACTTTAAAAGGAGAAGAATGTTTCATCCTTCCTTATCTTTCCCTCCCCTTGCCTTTTCTGGCCCAGACACTTCAATACTTTAAGGGAAGGGCTTCAGCATTTTGGCATTCCTTAAAGCCACAATCCTCCAGTGGGAAACAGTACTTAGGTGTGGGATCGTTGCTGGGGATGGGAGAGAAGAAGAAAATTAAGAAGCTGCCAGTCTCTTTTGGCTTTTTCATGGAGAGCAGAGCCAGGTCTCCAAAGGAAATGGGAAGAGAGGAGCTCTGCCACGAGCAGATCTCTTCAGCTGAGTGCCCAAGTGGCTCTGCAAGGAGGGCTGGCCTGGAAATGGCCAGAAATTCACCCCAGTGGGGACTCGGTGTCCCTGCTGGCTTCCAGCAGTCGCTGGGAGCAGGGATTCCTCCAGCCGGGGCCTGGCAGTGTGGCTGGAGCAGGCTGAGGTACAAAAAGCCCCAAAGCCCCAGAGGGACAGGCTGGGACACGCTGGAGCCACTGGCTGTGCTGGGGAGAGGGAATCTGGGTCATGTCTGTCTGTCCATCCCTCCCAATTCCAGCCTTGCCACACCTGAAAAAGGGGATTTCCTCCCCTCTCCTCTCCCCCTTTTCTTCCCCAGCCACCCCACAGCAGGGACAGCGAAGGGGGATCCAGGGTTTGCTCAGAGGAAAAGGCTCTTTTGCTGCTTTGGTAGCACACGGGAGCTTTGCAAGTCAGAGCAGCAGCAGCACTTTGCTGGGTTTAGGAACTGGAAAATGAGCGTGGATGCGTATGTTCATAAAATATTTAATTACAGCATGTCGATTATGCCATTACCTGAGCATAGGTGAGTGTCTGAAAGCCTGAGCTGGGCTCTTTTAGATGGCCAGGATCCTCAGATCCCTGCCTGGCCTCCTCCTCAGTGCAATTCCCAAGCAATTTCTCATGCCCACGTGGCTAATCCACAGTAATTCCAGGCTATGGTCATTATGTCCTAAAAAGAGAAAACATTTCTAGTCCAAAATAACCAAGGTTTACTGAAGTCATTCATATTCACAGTGGCAAATGTCCAAACATCCTTCTTTTTGCCTACTTCCTTTCCCATCCTCCAGCCTGCCTTCTTTTCCTTAAAGAAAATAAACTTTCACTTCTAGATTTCGATGCATTTTATTGCTGTAAATCTCAAAGTAGGAAGGGAAAAGACCCTCAAGTGAAAATCAGAATTTAAAAGCCAGTTCTGTCCTGGTTGGGACATTGGTTCCTTATTTGTATCTTCAGTTTTAAATATGCAAATTTATTTATTTTTATCCTGCTGAGGCTGTTCACAGAGGCAGCGGCAGAGTGGTGGTTTATACCTGTAGAGGGGTTTTTGTGTGTGGAGTTCCTGGAGCTGTGAGATATGTCGTAATCAGATAGGAATTTGGGAAATGTATAGGTCTTTTAGGAACGCATAGCTCATGCTGTCATCATTTTTCAGCTCTCCACCATCCAAACTTTGCTTTAGCTA
Organism: Cyanoderma ruficeps; assembly: GCA_008694505.1. Classification (NCBI taxonomy): domain Eukaryota; kingdom Metazoa; phylum Chordata; class Aves; order Passeriformes; family Timaliidae; genus Cyanoderma; species Cyanoderma ruficeps. Next base: position 327,182 of record VZDJ01000594.1, on the reverse strand, counting down.
ATGCAAGCCAGATGGGTTATTGCCATTTTATACACTAATATTTGTATTTAGGGTTTTTTAATGATCTCTGCTAATACTGCTGAGGCAGTATGAATTATATAATCATGATTAAGGAATTTTTTTTTTTTTTTTTACTTCAGTTGTTTTGTTTGTTTCTCGGCGCTGGTTACGGATCAGGTGTTGCGCAGATTCGATTATTTTATGTTTCGCTAGGGGGGAAAAAAAAGATGGATTTCTGATCTGCTTTGGGGAGGAAGAAACAGAGTGGTTTGTGCAAATGCAATAAATAAATAAATAACTCTGGGGGAGGAAAAAAAAAAAGCTGCATGTGAGTACAATACTGCAGGAAACATGAGACAGCAGAAAACCAGCCTTCCTTGCAGAAATACTTGATCAAGCATTCTTCTCCCCTGAAGTGAAATTCAGATTAATAATGGTGACAGTTGTCAACTTCAAACCACCATCAGTTTTAGAAGCTCAATTACAATCTCTTTTCTTTGTAGATAATAATTCCAGATAAATATCGCTAAAAGCCAGCCCGAGCTGAGGAGACAAAGCAATTAAATCCCACATTAATTTGTTTACCAGTGTCACACGGAATAAATCGACTGTGAGTTTTTTATAAATGATCTGGAGGTGCTGGGGAGGGCGTTTTTTTGTGGAATATTGGAGAGGGGGGGGAATGTGGATCCTTTGCTGGAGTCACGTGCTTAATGAGACATTATGTAAATGATACTTTCCATGACAGAAATAATCTTGGCTGGGTTCTGTGGCGATGCCAGGGCTGCCTTGGCCACGGAAAGGTAAAAGATGGGAGGAGGCAAATAGACAAAAGTGGGCAGGAGCTCTGTGAACAGAATTTCACCACCAGCACTTGCTCGTTGCCTCTTTCTAAACAGTGCAACATCAGCCCCGTCCATGCAGGAGTACATTCGAGCTTGTAAAGATCAATTTTGAACTCTTTTGGTTTTAAGGATAACCTTTCAAATGTGTGCCAGAGCAGCCTGGAGTTCCCAGGAATACAAACAGAATCAGTGCTGCTGCCTCAAACCTGCCTGAATGGCAAAGCAACAGCAGGAAAAAAAATAGTGAGGTTGTTTTTTTGGGGGTTGATTTTTNAAGACAAACATCTTGATTTTTATACTGTTTGGAAAAAATCTGTGAGTAGGAAGAGAAGCTTCACTTCTGAGTATCCTTAGGTTGTTATCCTTTGCTGTAATTATTTTATGATACCTTCAGAGCACCTGATTTGGTTTTTATCTTTTATGGTACTTGGGGTTTTTTTGGGGTTTTTTTTTAAAATTATTTCAAGGCTGTATCTATTGCTGCATCCTCATAATACTTAAAAGGCAAAGAAAAAATATGTCATTTGCCAAGTGGCAGCTGAGAGAGATTAAATAACTTGTTCAAGTCAGTGTCAGAGTTGGGATTAGAAATCTGTTCCTGCTGTGGTCTCTGAAAATAAGATTATGTTACTTCTGTTCCGAATTATAGTCAAATAAAAGAGATTTTAGGGCCTTCTGTGGTAGGCGTGTCCTTGTTGCCATTTGTCATGTCTGGGTAATAAATAGGAATTTGTAGGTTAATTTGGAATTTTGAAGTGGATTCGGGAGCTGGAAGGATTATACCCATGCTGGTTTGTGGGTTCATCATCTTTTCAATTCATGGATGAAATGTTAAATTCACCGTGTGAAATTACCTGGCCAGAGCTAGAAGTACAAACAGGGATTGGTCTGATAAAAAATTAAGATTTTAGGCAATAATTAAGTGCCATAATTAAGCACATCACTGTATTCATGGGTGGAATTAACAGCAAAAAAATAATAAGGGAAACTTTTGCTGCTCTTTAGCATTTTTTGTGCTACAAAGAGTGTAAAGAAGGACCATTCAGGAGACTTTTTTAATGACTGGGATCTAAATCTAAGGAGAAGACTTTCAAAGCAGAATGTTTTTCATGGTTGTCACTGTGCTGTCTAAATAATACCAGATATCAACGGAGCATGAAAAAAATATTAGTCTCAAATAAGATTATTTAGCATCTCTAGAAATTAATGTTTTACTGAAAACTTGTTTGGTGCTGAGGATACTGAATTAGACTGATTTTTTTTTATTTTAACATCTTTTAAATTTTGGTCTTCGACTAAAAGTAAATTGTACATAAACATGTGTAACTTGGTTAAAAAGAAGAAAATGTGGAGTCAGCGGACTCAAAATACAGGTTTGTCCAAAAAGTGCCTCAAATATCCCTTTACTTTTCCAATGGACAGAGAATTGGTAATTTTTTAGTGAACTGAGTTTGTCAGAAGAGTGAACAGCGCTCAGGTGAAGAGCTTGTGTCTGCCCAGGTTTGGGAGCAGTGCTAATTGTTACCTTGCAGGAGATACTAAAACACAGCTGAGCTTTAAATAGGAAAATGACCCGTATTTTCCTGCCCCTTCTTCAAATTTTCAAAGTCAGATCATCCTTTATAAATATCCCTTAATTGTGTTTCCTCTCTGTAACTATCATGCATTCTTATCTTAGTGTGAGATCAGCTTTTCTCCAAAGAAAACCAAAATTTTTCATCAGAAACTGCAGTGTCTGCTCCTCACCTGGAGGGTTCTGGATCCCTGACGCATCTCCAGGACTTTTTGGGAGTTGTAGAGCGTTTGGAGAAGGATGGAAGTTCTTTCTCTTTCTTTTTTGATTATTTGCAAACATCTTTTCCTTTCTTTTCGGTGCTTCCTGACGTCCCAGCGGGCAAGAGGAGTGAATGTTGTGGTCTCCTAGGAATTACTGGGAGAGAATAACACTGCAAATCCCTTCCCAGCATTGGCCTCCATGGTAGGAGAACAGGATCGGGATCATTTAAATTGGAAAAACCCTCTCAGACCATCAAGTCCAACCATTCCCATCACCGCCAAAGCCACCGAGTGCCACATCCACAAGGCTTTTAAATCCCTCCAAGGACAGGGACTCCACCTGGGCAGCTGTGCCAGGGCTGGGCTTCCTTTTCAGTGGAGTTATTTTTCCAAATTCCCGATCTAAACCTTGCAGGCATTGCTGCATCCCACGTGTCGGAGTGGAAGTGGCAGGAGTGGGAGCTGTTCTTGGAGCTCGCAGCCCTTTCCCTCGGCGCGTCATTAACAGGCACCAGGGCTCTGTTTGCGTGGCTAATTGATAAAAAAAAAAAAAGGAGGTGTGTTTGGAGCAGTCTGGCTAAACAAAACGAGTGTGGGAAAAGGTTGTGCGGTTGTTAGGGACGTGTTGGGATGCCAGGGGGGAGCATATGGTCCGTGGTGAAAGGTCCGGGCCGCGCGCGCGGCTCAGGCGGATTCCCAGCGCTGTCGCTTCCTTCCCCTGCGCTCCCATCCTGATCCCAGCCTCCCGCATCTGTGCCTCACCCAGTGACTGCTGGCAGCCCTGCCTCGCTCTGAATAGAAGGTGGAATTTATTCCCGTTGGGAGGGGGCTCGGCGTTACAGGAACCGAGGCTGCGGGCGACTCTTCCTGACGAGGGCTCGCGGTGCTGTAATTTCCAAGTGGCTCGGTGGAATTTCAGCCATGTAAATTACGTCTGACTCACGCTCGCGAGGATTCAAAGTCAGCTTTTAAAAGACACTTTTTGAAGTTTTCGGCGTCGCGAACGCACGGCTGAGGCAAAGAGCAGAACACGCGAGCAATAAACAGAAGATCAGCAGGCTTGGCGGTTGTATAACTCCCGATATAAATTTGCATTCCTTTATTTTGTTTTGCTTTTAAGTGGCCTTTGCATGATGGCTTTACTTTTCCCATTTATAATGAGGAAAAAATTGACTGCTATCGGAGCTGAGACGTGCCAAAATGGGTAGGAGCTTATCACTTGTGAACTTGCAGAATGATTTTCTGTCATACTCCGTGTGTATCGCAGGAGTTCATCATTGCAAGTATTGAAAATGTCACGGGAGGAATTTCATGTTTGATTTTGTAATTAGAGAAGTTCCAACATGATTTGTTTGGGGTTTGTTGGGGCGGATTTTTTTTTTTTCTAGATGAAATGAAGACAAGGCTCAGCTCTACGTGCAGTGCCTGGTTTGACACGAACGGTCCAGATTTGTCTTCCAGCTCTGCGTAACTTTGTCGGGAACAAATTGTCTAAGTCATGGAATTATTGTAGAATCATGGAATGGTTTGGGTTGGAACGGATCTTAAAGATCATCTTGTTCCAGCCCCTTCCAGGGACACCTTCTGCTATCCCAGGTTGCTCCAAGCCCTGTCCAGCTCGGCCTTGGACACTTCCAGGGATCCAGGGGCAGTGGTGGAGTAACCTGTGCCAGGGCCTGCCCACCCTCCCAGCCAGGAATTCCCAATTCCCAGTCTCCCACCCAGCCCTGCCCTCTGGCAGTGGGAAGCCATTCCCTGTGTCCTGTCCCTCCCTGCCTTGTCCCCAGTCCCTCTCCAGCCCTCCTGGAGCCCCTTTAGGCCCTGGAATGGTCTCCTGGAGCCTTCTCTTCTCCAGGCAAGCACTCCTAGCTCTCCCAGCTCCAAAGGAGCTCCAGCCTTGGCAACATCCTCATCACCCCAGTGTGGAGCAGACCCCCGTGTCCCTTATCCTGGGAAGACCTTGGGGCAGGCAGCAGGAATATCCCTGTGCCCCATCCTGGCTGTGCCCACCATGCCCCCCTGCATGCCCGGTGTCCCTGTGGTGGCACAGCCGTGTGCAGCGTGTGCCGGGCTCCTGCTGCCTCCTGGGAGCCCCGGCAGCCTTTTGGTGCCTCAGCAACAGCTGTGAGCAGAAAGGGCCACGCTCCTGTCGGGGCCAGATGGTTTATGGGGTGTGGGGATGCTGCGGGGCTGGCAGCTGAGGGCAGCTCAGGGATTAAAGGCAGAGCAGAGCTTTCACTGGATTCTCTGTGAAGCAACAGTGAGAAAAACACGGCTGAGCCTTAAAGGACCTGCCCAGATAGCCCTGTTGGATCATACAGAGTTTACATTTAAACTTCCTTTAGTGCCACCATGGAGAATTTTAGTGCCATCTCGGAGAATTTTAGTGCAATCTCGAAGAATTTTAGTGCAATCTCGGAGAATTTTAGTGCAATCTTGACGAATTTTAGTGCAATCTTGACGAATTTTAGTGCAATCTCAAAGAATTTTAGTGCAATCTTGGAGAATTTTAGTGCAATCTTGAAGAATTTTAGTGCAATCTCGAATTTTAGTGCAATCTCGAAGAATTTCAGTGCAGTCTTGAAGAATTTTAGTGCAATCTTGAAGAATTTTTGTGTTATATTTAAGGATTTTAATGTTATCCTGAAGAATTTTAGTATTATATTGAAGAATTTCAATATTGTATTTAGGGATATTAGTGTTATATTGAAGGATTTTAATGTTATATTGAAGGATTTTAATGTTATATTGAAGGATTTGAATGCCATATTCATGATTTGCCAGCGCCCTAAACTTCTTTAATGCAGCATTCAGGACTTTGGCTAAGATGGCTCGTTCTCGTTGTGTATCATGTTTTTGAGGAATAGTGGTGGATTTAAAAAAAGGAAAAAGTAAGAATATCTTGAACTTCTATGCGTTCATATTCAGCAAGTTGAATTGATTAAAAAAAACTGAGTTTTTTTTCTGATTTAAGAAACCAAATTTACTGTTACAGGTAAAAATGTGTAGTAGAAAATGTAACACAATTAAGTGTGTAGCCCAAACAGTTATTTTTGTAGTTCAATCCATCACGGATGATAAAGCATCATCAAAAATGGCTTTTTTTCCCTTCCATTTTGAGGCCACTCATCTTTCTATGCAGCTTTAATTGGGCAGCTGTAAAAGGGATGTGGGAATTTCATATGAGAAATTGAAATGGGATAGTGTTTAGGTTGGATAGAATTGCAACAGCCCTCAGAATTTAGAAAGCTGCTTTTTTTTCCTCTAATTAAGGGATAGATGTGTAAGTCAACATTCCCTAAAAAAAACCCCATCAGTTCTTCATGGAGGCAGCTGGTGTGGGACCAATACCAACTTAAGGCATCTGCTGCAGGTGCCTGAGATGGGCCTCAAGTCTGAAACCAGAAAAGTTTTTTTCTATTATTTAAATTCTCAATCAATAGGATGGAGTAAAAAATGAAAGGGAGAGAGGAGCAAAACACAACCCAGTGGCCTTCGGATTGTTTTTGTTGTCGGTTTTGCTCATGGTAGAGGTAGAGACCCCACCCATTTCTGTGATGTGGTCAATAGTTGGGGGACACGAGTTGAGTGGTGGGTGTTGGATTTTTACCTCCTCATTGTCCAACAAGGAGTCCAGGATCATTGTTGGGAAGGTGCTGCTACAACCCAAAGTCAGCTGCAGAGACAGCAGCAAAAATAACGTCCAAAAACTGATGTGGAGTCACTGGCCCTTCTTGTCTTGAATTTTTCTTCCTGCTTCTCCCCAGCAAGCTCGGGCAAATTGAAATGGGGCATTTTCCAAGAGTGTTTGATTCAATCCAACCTGTTGGGATACACCTTCACAGGGTGAGGATCCATCCCAGCTCAGGGCAGACAGCCCAGTCAGCACTCAGCAGGCAAGAGAGATTTAGCCTGCAGATAGCACCTCAGTTCTGCTGCTCTACTGTCTGCTCAAAGTAATTAAAACACTCAGTGATAGAAGAAAAATCTGTGATTAAAATCCTAGGGCTTCATCCAGCCGTCTCTAAGGCAGAACCACTCGTGTCCTCCCATTGCCTCCTATAAAACCATGTTTATTTGGGAGCAGGGAGTTCTGGACAGTTGGTTGAGTTTTGACCCAAAGGATTGTGATGGGATAATTTCAGCTTCATCCTTTCCTAGATAAAAAATAAACTTTTGAGATTTTGATGGAGGCTGCTCTGGTTCATAGAGTCGAGTGGTTTTAATTCTGGTTTAATATCAAAATAAACAGTACATGATGCATCTGCATAAACATTTCCATTTTTATAGATAGGGGTCAGTGTTTGGTGTCTAAAATCAGTGTGCCCTTAATTCCTCACATGAAATGACATTTGAAAAGTGGCGAGATTGAAGAATGTTGGAGCAATCTCATAAAAGGTGGATGTTCGTCTCTGCTTCCAGGGAACAAGAGGGAATGGCCTCAAGTTATTCCAAGGGAAGTTGAGGTTGGATATTGAGGGAGATTTTTTCATGGAAAGAAGGAAATTTTCCAGCCCTGGCACGGGCTGATCAGGAGTCCCCATCCCTGGATTTAAAAACCATGTGGATGTGGCACTTGGGGACGTGGGGCACTGGTGGCAATGGCTGGACTTAGACTCGATGATCTTAAAGCTCTTTCCAACCTGAATGATTCTTATGAAAAAGTATTTGGTATCTAAATATGTTCTGATGGCTTTGTCCATACTTCAAAAAATTATATAAACTCACAAAGTGAGCAAACCCAACCCAACCTTTTCACTGGCAACATTTGTGTTCCAAACATTTGTATTTGAAAGTTAAACTGAATGCTCTGAAGGTGTGCTGCTGCAGAAGTGAGAATGTCCAGGGTAGCACCCTGAAAACTGCCACAGTTTGAAAAGAATTCTTTGAAAAGAATTCCTGCAGAATGGCAAGGAGGTTTTGCCAATCACAAATGATTGCCAAATTTCGAATATGTGCCGAGAAGAAATCTAAGTTAATTCATTAAATTTTTCATTGGCTAAAGTCAAGAACTGTTGTGCAACTAAAGCATTTTTAGATTAATTTTTGAATTTTATGATTGAATAAGCTTTGGACACAAGGTAATTCCGTATATTCTGTTATTTGAGCTGTTGGGTTACAATGTGCTGATATAAATGAGTTTATTTTGATGTTTGCAGGTGTGAGGGGTTGCATTTAAATGAAGTACAATTTAAATCAAGTCCATCTGCATTGGCTATAGATTGGCTTTCTCTCTCCCTTTATTTTTCCCTCCACAAGTAAATGATGCCATTGGAGATTCCTAAAAGATCCTTCTCAACTCCTTATAAACTCTCCAAGAAAAAAAAAGCTGAATATTGCTATTACTAGTATCGATTAAATCAAAATTTATTAATTTGATGTGATTGTATATATTAGTTATTGATTAAATAACTGATTAAATAAGTCTTGGTGGTTTTTTTAAATGAAAATCTTCATATTTTTCTACACAACTGCAGACTCTTGAGCTGACTTGTTGAGGAATTCTCAGACAGTTTTGTGCAGGAAGAGGCTGAACTTTGATGCCGGACACTGGGAAGGGTTGATGGATGGGATTCTCCAGTGTCCTTGTGTCTTGGTTTAGAAAGACAGGTATCTGCCAGGGAAACTGGGGTTCCCCTTAGAATAGAGGATGTAAACCCCTCACCCCCTGCCAAATTCTAATTTTGCAATTAACGGCTCTCAGGCAAAGATTTGGGAGTAGGAATAACAGCTTTTTACTAAGAATATAAGAATACAAATGTGGTAGAAAAGAAAAAAACAAAACCACCCCACCAAACCAGCAAACAAACAAACAACAATTTTGAAAAGCCCTGACAAGGTCAGAGCTACAACCTTGTTAGTCAGGGTGTCGGAAACAGTCCAAAAGTGAGTCCTCGTGGCTCCCCTGAGGCAGAAATGATCCAGTAGCAGAAAAAAAAGGGTCCTGAGGGTGAGAAGGGTCCAACCTTCCTCCGGTAATCGGATGAAGCAAGACCCTGTCCTGGTTTAAAGTTCCAGCTTTATCCAGGTAAGAATGGCTGGCCCCTCCCACGGGGTGGAGCATCTCACAATAGGTATGATAGAATGTGTTGGGAAGGGGAAACCGCTTGTGGAGAGTGTTAATGGCCCATTATGAAGAAAGATAAGAACAATGCCCTACCTGATATTAACCGCTGGGCCATTATCAAAAGGCACCCGCCCCCCTCCCTCCAGAGTAAAGAAGAAATGAAGAGGAACAACCCCCTCCCAACTGTTTTCCAGCAGGTGAAAATGGAATATACCATCTAGACTCCAAAACCCAAGACACCTTGCTGGAGGTGCCGTTCCCAGATGGGTTTTCCCTCTTTACTGAGCTGTGGAGCTCAGCCTCGTTGGAGCTGTAATTTATTGAACCCCTCTGAAGTCCTGCTCTGCTCCTGCTGATGTTTCTGTGTGATCCCAACCACAGGATCCCGGCTCCGGCCGGGATCACGGGATCACCCCCGCGCGCGTTTGTGTCACCCGAGGGTCCCCGGGGGGAGGATCTCCGTGATGTCAAATTCATCCTGTCCCTCGTGCCATTCCTGGGGCTCTGCCCCTTCATTTTGGGTGTCTCCTGCTGTGATTTCCATGGAGTGTGACTCCAGGGGTTTAACTCCTTGGGAATGGTGGTGGAAGGGCAGCAAAGTTGCGCTTTCTCATCTCTTGAGGTTCTCCATGAGGAAACTCCCTCTCCTTGGTGTGTGATTTTTTTCTTTCCATGGGGGTTTGTCCCTGGAGCTCATGGTTTGGGATTCCCTTAGTTCTTCTGAAGAGCAGTTCTGAATTTTCAGCAGCTTTTTAGCAGCTGATGAACAGCTGCTCAGTGCTCTGGATTTAGGGAATGTTTGCTTTTTTTCCTGGTGTTTCCTTTCCTGCCGTGGGTGTTCTTGCTGCCTGTTATGGAACTGCTTTGGTCACTTTGCTACAGTTTCTTCTTATTAAAAATGCATTTTTAAGATAGCTGATGCCTATAGAGAATCTGCCTTCAGTCTCTGAACGTTTTCTAAATATTGTAAATAGTTACTTTGTCTAGACTTGTAACTCGTGTTTCTACTCTCAACTCCATCTCACTGCAAATTAATTTTTTTTGTTGCCTCTTTGTAACTTTTTTCCTCATTTTTTTTCAATGTTCTGTGCCCACTTTCTGCCCAAAACCTTGACATTGAACACAGGTAGCAATTTTTAAAATGCTTCAGTTATTTTTTACCTATTTTTTGATATACCAGGTAATACCAATAAATGCTGTCTTTATTTCCTTTAATTTGCTTTCTTTTTTGCAAGTTCAAGCACAAATTTACAATCTGCATATTCACGTATTTTAGACAACTTTAAGATACATCATCACTCAAAATAATGTGATTGTCAGTCCCCATAATTGCCCTAAAAGTTGCAGCAAATAGTTTCTTTGTCATCTTTAGACTTTTTAGACTCTAATTTATGTATCTACCAGACCTTACCTTAGTGTTTATTTAAAATCATGTTGATTTTAAATGCTCGTGGAAAGGGAGTTTCTTTGCCCAAAGGCAGCAGCAGTTTGTGACTTCTTCAGCAAAGAAAACCCCCCAAAAAGAGGGATCTTGGAAATACTAAATTTCAAACAGTCCCTGTGGGATCTGAGCTTCATGTGGACTTTTCTCTGTTGTGTTTTGGGGGAGTTTTTTTGTCTTCCTTAAAGGCTGTTGGAGTTTAACTGAGGACATAGTGCAGAATTTAAAATTTAGTAGTTAAATCACACAGAGGTTAAAGGTTGTGACTCCATCTCAGATCAGGCTTTGAGTGGAGCTTTGCACAAGAATGGTTTTGCCACACAAATACTTTACTCGAGTTGAATATTTTTTACACTTTACACTTATACAATTATAAAATTCAGATTGAGAATTGTGTCCTGTTTGTTCCTCAGCTTTAGTGAGAGCCCAGTTTGATCCAAGCTTGCCCACGAGTCCATGGAAGGAAAATAAATGTGCAGGAGTAGGGATGGAGCACATTTCAGCTTTTCCACCTGTGGCACAGCTGGATCGGTGAGAGAAGATAAAAGCCAGAAGAGCAAATCAGTTTGGACAGGAGAACTGGAAGTGCAGGAGATTCCTCATGTGAGGAATTATCACCAGGCTAAAATGAGGGAGTTGTATTTTCAGTTTATAGGATTCTTATGGGCATAAAATAAGAAAATAAGGGATGATGAGGAGAACTCACATCAATAGAATGCAGAGGGGAAGATGAATGTGGTTTAATTTGGGGAATGAAGAAATCTCAGGAGCCCAAACTCTGCTCAGAGGGAGGAAATGGATTTGGGGCTGCAGAGCAAAGCTTGAAGAGGGAGGTGAGGAGGAGCAAAGTCATAAAAATAAATTAATAAGGCTTCAAATTTTTAAGATAAAAATCTGTCTCATGTTGTTGGGGTTTGTGTCTGGCACCTTCCACTGTCCCAGATTGCTCCATGGACACTTCCAGGGCTTGGGAATCCACAACCCACTCTGGGCAAGTCACTGTCCTTGAGACACTGAGGAAATACCTGATGGAAATACATAAAATACCTGATGGAAAAGCATGGAAAAGCAGCCTGGGGGAGGGATTCAGGGAGCCTGGAGTGGGCTCAGTGTGTGCTGGGGATGTGGAAAGAGGGAGGTGAGAGCACCCAGGGAGACAGAGCAGAGATTTCCATCTTGGAGCTATTTTAGACTCAGTTCTTTTCCGTGGGGAATTCCCATTCAAAGAATTCTGTGCCATTCTGGTGGAGTAATTCAGCGAATCTTTGTGATAGAATCTTATATTAGAAACTTGTTAAACTGTAGAAAATGCTCCAAGAATTATGCATCTCATCAAAGCTTTTAAAAACAAAAGAGTGTTGCAGAAAAGGGGAATTGTCTGGGTAGCACAAAGTTAACCCAGGAAGCAACTTTACCTTCTAACCACATTAAACCCAAAGGTTATGATGATTAAATGATAGCATTATTTATACTAAGGGATAGAATTCCTGAGGAATCCATGGAATCTGTGGCTTTTCCTAGCAGAAAGCAGTGACTCAACAACAAAGTGACACTGTGACCTCAGCCGCCTAAAAGGACCCGACTCGCTTTGCAAAATATTTCCTTATGTTTCAAAAGAGAGAAGGAGAATCTTGCTGAGGTATTAAGATTTGTTGGCAGTATCTCTTGCTCCTACGGTAGGCAGAATTCAGAATATCTCAGGCCTTGACAACCAAGAAATGAAAAGTTATGGGACAAGAAAATCCGGATTTAAATCTTCCCCTGCTGAGCTGGCAGTTTGACTGAAAATTGTTTGCATGCTAAGGTGGAGTTGCAGTGAGTAGTGGAAGGAGCAGTTGAAATGTCTAAATGGAGCTGTTGATTGGATTGAGGGAGATTTATTAAACTTTCCCTGTTCACCTCGTGGACAGTCTTTCTCTGCGTGTTTATGTTTCATTTCCATGGTGAACGGGTCCCCTTTTCTATCAGAAAGATGAATGTGAGATGGAGGCGTGGGTTTGGTGGTACTCAGAGCACAGAGCGGCTTGTCATCCAGGGAGGGGGAATCACAAAGCTCCATTTCTTCCTGCTGGATGTGGAAAAGGTGTCCTGGAGGTGCACAGGGACACAGCTTGGGGAAAAGGAGATTCCAGTTCGGTACCAGGAAAATCAGAACTCTGGAGAAGTTGTAAAATCTGTGTCTTTGTAGGAATGTGATAACGGCCTGAACATCCTGATGGAGTTGGATCTCCCTAGAGCAGCAGGTTGGGCTGGAGGCCCCCAGAGCTCCTTTCCAGCTGGTGCATTCTGTGATCCCAGCCCACAGGAAGTGTAGGTTTTTCATGGAATGAAGGAGTTAAGAGGTTGTAGGGCAGGAGTCCTGGCCTAGGTCAGCACACTGGCCTGGGACCACCCCAGGGTTTACAGGATCCCTCTGTCCTGCCTTTTGGCCCTGGTCTGTTAGCAGGAGTTAATTCAGATTATAACGAGTACAGCAAGAAATCAGGTGTAACCTCAGCTCCTGGTTGTGTGGGTGCTGGGGAGGAGTGAATGTGAAAATGCAGAAATCAGGGATCTGATCAATCAGAAAGTTACATTTATTCTGTGCTAATTATTTTTTTCTTCATCTAACCATTGGGTTTCTTGCCATCGCACTGGTTTTAAATGGCAGGATTATCTGCAAACACATAAACTTTCATCTAGGTTGATTTCTTTTAATACCACGCCGTTCTGTATTAACTTTACCCAGCAAAAAAACATTTTAGGTTTTCTTTGAAGAGTATTTTGGTGTGAGATTTTTGTCCTGCTGATACCCAGTATGTATTTTCATATTTGATTATTTAGCGTGTATCCCTGCTCGCATTATTTGCTGTACACAGGTTACCAAAATCAGAGATTTCAGGAAATACCTGGTTTGGTTTGTTCGGTTTTTTTTACAGTTTCAGTACCAGAGGCTCATAGATCACAGAGTGAGTGCTGGACACAAATATCCCATTTTAGGAGCTGGGTGCAGTGCACTGGAAGGGATGTGACTGGTTTATGACTTATGGCCATGTCTGCATGGACACTCACTCCAAGGGATTCCAGCCACATGATTTAGGATTCCTACTTCAGGCCTAAAATGCTGCTTTGCCTTATTCATCAAAGACACCTGAATGTGCCTTTGTCTGCTCTCTTAAGGAATAATGGCATGGAAAGGGGAAGAGAGGGGAATTGCAGGATGAGGTGTAACAGCCTCTGTGGATCTGGAATTGTAAACGAGGGAAGATAACAGGGAAATGCTCAGGCTGGAGTAGGGAATTCGAGCTGGAAAGAAAGAGTGAAATGGAGAAAGAGAAGACTAAGACTAAATGTCATGGAAGAACATTCAGCAACACTCAGGTTTTTTACATGATTCTTCCAGAGAAAACAAGGGAAAATCTGTTTTGGGACAAAGGCCCCTCTTTTTCCTTTTTGTTTGTTTGTTTGTTTGCCTTTTCATTTTTTCCCGTTTCTTTCCTTCAGCTGAACCACTCCATGTAAAAGAATCTCATCTGGGTAGACAAAAGAATGCACTGAATTTTTGAGGCATGGCCGTGGATCTCAGCGTCCCTGGGATTGCCGTGGTGGCTTTGCCCTGGGGATCTGGGAGTGCAGTCCTCATGTAGGACATCTGGAGCAGCTCCATGCTCAATTCCATAGAGTCCTGGAAGGGGTCTCCATAGAGTCCTGGAAGGGATCTCCATAGGGTCCTGGAAGGGATCTCCATAGGGTCCTGGAAGGGGTCTCCATAGGGCCCTGGAAGGGATCTCCATAGGGTCCTGGAAGGGATCTCCGTAGGGTCCTGGAAGGGATCTCCATGGGGTCCTGGAAGGGATCTCCATAGGATCCTGGAAGGGATCTCCATAGGGTCCTGGAAGGGATCTCCATGGGTTCCTGGAAGGGATGTCCATAGGATCCTGGAAGGGATCTCCATAAGGTCCTGGAAGGGATCTCCGTGAGGTCCTGGAAGGGATCTCCATAGGGTCCTGAAAGGGATCTCCATAAGGTCCTGGAAGGGATCTCCATAGGGTCCTGGAAGGGATCTCCATAGGATCCTGGAAGGGATCTCCGTAAGGTCCTGGAAGGGATCTTAAAGCCCATCCCATTCCATGGACACCTCCCACCATCCCAGCTTGCTCCAAGCCCTGTCCAACCTGACCTTGGACACTCCCAGGGGTGAGCAGCCACAGCTTCTCTGGGCACTCAGTGCCAGGGCTTCTCCTCCCTCACAGGGAAGGATTTATTTTCCACAGTAAAGAATTCCACTATTTAATTCTCTGTGGTAAAGATTTCTATTTATAGTGAAGAATTCTTTTATGTAGTAAAGAATTTCCTTCACCAATCTCAGTAGGACTTTGTAGGAACTGAGTGGTTGGGGTAGTTCAGGATTTAGTTTTAGATAAGTTGAAAAATGTAAGAGTAAAGAGTGGGCTGAAGTGGGTTGAGACGAAGAGAGGAAGACGAGAAGGAATTAAACTTTTTTGCTTTTTTGGTTTGTTTTTAATGCCTGTAAATGCTGTTGCTTTACTTACCATGACAAGGACCTGGATGACAATTCCAGCAGTAGTGTGGACTGTTTAATTCGAGATTAGAATCATTCTGTGGGAGCAAAAAGAAGATGTATGTTTGTGGATGGCAAAGAAAACACCCAAATTGAAGCTTTTAAATGGGTCAAATAGATGGCAGTTTTGAACAATATCATTATTTTGACATGGATACTCCTTAACTAAGCTTTTAAAAGCTTTTGATGTCTTTCCCTGAAAACTTTTAGTATTATCTCCAGCGGCATAAAATTCTTCCAGGTCAAAATTGCTTTGGTGGTTTAAACTGATGAGTTCAACTGGCAGCACCTCCCTGAAAAGGATAATTTGCCTTTTTCTCCAGCAGCCAAAGTGTTGGACAGAGTTTTGCCCACTTCCTCTTGCCCGTCCATTCCCTCTCCACATGAAGGTTTTCTCCTCTTTTTGTGGCGGTGTCTCTGTGGGCTGAAGAAATGGAGCAGATAAAACAGATTTTGGTGTGTTTTTATTGGGGAGGGATGATTGAGATGGGTTCTGCAAAATCTCCTCCGGTAGGTTCAGTTCTGGGGGCGAGTTGTTTGTTTTACTTGGACCTTTGCATTTTTCTTTTTCCCACATGGACGTTTCCAGTGTTCCACCTATCCCAAATAACCGTTAGAAACTAAAGGATCGTGAAGAACTTCGAGGAAACTTTTAAATTTCAACCACAATTTTATCCTTGGGCTCCAACTGCTCCTTGCTGTCCCAAGAGGTTTTATGGCAACACAGACACTCCAAATTTCCTTTTCTTGGAGAGCAGCCTGTCTTATCCATTAATTCCATAACCCAGCACTTATCCAAGCAGTTTTCCCACAATTAGGCTGGGAAGAAGCAAACTGCACCCCTGATCCATGAGGATCCTGAGGGAGTGAAGCCAGCACATCCACATTTCCTTCTGGATGTGTCAATTGTGGCTTTCCAGGAAAACGACTGGAAAAATTAACAGGATCGTTTTCTCCCCTCCAAAAAAATATTCCAAAGCTCATTTCAGCCAGGCAGGAAGGGAATTCCGCAGTTATCTGCTGCTGGTTTGGTTGTCCTCGTGGCTGTTGTGGAGATGTCTCGGGTGATTGTGGTGCCCTCTCCAAGGCGTTTTTTCCAGGAAGGTTTTCTTTTTAGTAAAGATAAGATGGAAAGAGTAACGATGGAGACAAAACTGATAAAGGGCAGGAATATCAGAAGGAATGACAGAGCTTTGACTCAATGTGCCTTAAACAGGGATTTGTGCCAGCGTGGGGATCCTTGTGGCTTCCTGAGCTTTGGAAACCACAGGTTGCTGAGGGGAAAAAAAAAATTAAGTCCACCCAGAATCATGTTTTTCCTTATTTTAATAAAAAAATAAAGAGGGGCAAAAACCTATTAAGACTTTTTCTTTAATGTGCCTAAACCCTCTGCTTTTCCAGCAGGGCAGCACAGCGAGCTGTGAGGAAATAGGATTTTATCTTCTGTTTCACAAGGAAGGAACAGGGGCACGGCTTCAAATAAATTTGCTATTAAGAAAAAGTCCATTATTACATTTAAGGAGCGTTCTGAAGTTTCCAGGAGTGATTTGCAAGGGCTGATCTGTATGAGCTGCACACAGCAGCTGAAAAGGGAGATAAATTCCTTTCTGTTAGTAACACAATCATCTCTCAAGGTATTTTTTATTAAATTAGATTGGCGTAACTAAAGTGCTCCTGATGTCATTTGTGGATGCTCCTAAATCATCAGCTAAAAGAGCAGCTGGTCTTAAGTTTGGCCAAAGGAAAGGAATAAAGTTTTGGAAGATAATAAAGATTATATTCCTCGTTCCTGATTCTAATCAATCAGAATTTGATATTTGTCTACGGGCTTGTTTTAAAAGCATTGTAATTATGGCAGTGCTATAAATCTTATGTTAATGGAGAAGGAAAAAAGAAAAAAAATTAAATATGACCCATAGTTTAAACCTAAATATTCAGTGGGTATTCCTTCTGGAATGAGGATGAAGGGGAAAGTAGGTGGAGTAATAGGTCTGTGTGAATGTAGGCCTGGGAAAGTGGGATACACGGATTAAAAACATTTTAATTTTACATCAAGTCTTTTCCTAGATTTCAGTTTGATGCTGAACATGCCCTGCTATATAAAGAAGAATTCCTCTGTTAAATCTTGGGGGATTTGGAGGCACTTATGAATTAATTTGTTTCCAGGAGTTTCCGTCAAAGGAGAAATCCTTTGTAAAACTGCAGGAGTTAAAATACAGACCAAAAAACATTTCTTGGTCTGGGAAATTCTCAGTTCTCAGCTGAATATTGAAATTCAAATGCAGAAAAGACCCCTGAAACCTGTTAATTGCTACTCTCAGATTTCAGAGAAATACTTTTCTAATCTTACTTTCAGGGGTTTTTTTTCCTTAAAAATAAACAAGATATTTGTGATTTCATGGAAATCCTTCCAGTGGCACCGAAATGTATTGTTTGAACACTGATAACAGTTAAATAAATTAGAATATCCAGGAGAGGAGAGACCAGTGCAGCAAGGGCAGCCCCAGCCATGGCAGTGCCCAAAACCAGGCAGAAACTGCTCGAAACGTGCTATAAAACTCTGCATTTTGTGCTGGATAATTATAATTCAGTGAAAAGAACAGGAAAATACTGTTGAATGGAAATTGTCATAGGATCAGCCAATTAATACAATTTTTCTGTTGCGTTTGATTGCCTTTTCTGTCCTTGGAAGAAGCCAGAAAATAAACCAAGAGATGTATCTGAAGAGATGGGGTTTTTTTTTCCTCCTTTTGGCTGCATAACCACAGATTGATACATTCATAAATTTACGACATTTGGGCCTTCTGAATGTTTCTAATTTCATTTTGGAGGAGAAGAATATTTCTTCAAACAACTGAGGCTCAACACTGTGCCTTTTTTTTTTCTTTTCCTTTTTAAAAGGAAGTCTCTGAAGAGATGTCAGTGTTTTATCTGCAGTGAAGTGTCCTCTTTTCAGGTTTTGATTCCGTGTCATCATTTCTGATACCCAGTGTTTGAAAGCACAGAGGAGCATTAATTATTTTATAATAGTAAAATGTCAGTGTGCAGTTGTCTCAAAACCCACCAAAAATAGAACTTTTAGCCCAACTTGCACCGTCTTTACAGGTTTTAAACCATCCAGAAATGAAAGCTTTGTATCCACAGTTGTCTAATTCAGTTTTTTTAGCTCTAAGTTTAGAAAAAAAATGAGAGTGTGGCATCAGTTGCCTGTGCAGATTTGTTACAGACACAGCCTGCCCTGGAGGCAGCAAACGCTGTCAGGGTGACAGCCACTGCCACAAACCAGAGGGGAATATTTTTGGAACCATCCAAACAGCAGAGGAAGAACATCCTGTTATAAACACACTGATACTTGCATGGCTNCACACACACACACACACAGAGAAACAAAACAACAAGGGAGTGTTCTCAGCCTTCCATTCATTTTTCACGGTTTTGGGAGAGCCCTGGCTCTTCACAGGGTTGGAAGATGTCAGGAATTTTGTGTTTCCCTTCCAACTGTGTCACCAGCATGGCAGGGATTCGAGGAGGTCACTGAAACTCCCGGTGCCACCAGGGATTTGTGGGAGCGGAGTGAGGCTCTGTCACCTCCACGTGACCTGGGAAGAGAATGACACTCGGGGGATATTTTTGGATACGGGAGATGTTTGGGTGAATGGCAGTGGAGATGGCAAAGGGTTTTCTTTTATTATTTAGGAGTTATAAAAGGTCAAAATATTTTTTTTAATTTTTTCTTTTTTGAGGTTGTTGAATTTGCTGCTGCGTCACGTGGGAGCTGAGGGACGTGGGAGCTGAGGGACGTGTGAGTGGTCACTTGGTGGTTGTTTTAATGAGTCTGAATGCAGAGAGCGCCGGGGTGAAATATGAGTAAATCTCATTACTCTGACAGTGGCTGCCTGACTACAAAGAAAGTTTATATTTAGTAAACTACTCACTCCTGTGACCTAGTTTGCCGGGGATGATAATTTCCTTAGCGTGGCACTGAGCTTACTTTTCCCTGTTCAATTTCCATGAATGAGGGACTCTTCCCATCTCCGCGTTTCTCAGCTACTCAGAGCAAGGAAAACTCTTGGAAATTAACTCAGTCCATGGAATTCCTTCCTAAAATCCCACCCAGCCCTGCCCTCTGGCAGTGGGAAGCCATTCCCTGTGTCCTGTCCCTCCCTGCCTTGTCCCCAGTCCCTCTCCAGCTCTCCTGGAGCCCCTTCAGGCCCTGTAAGGTCTCTGAGCTCGCCCTGGAGCCTTCCCTTCTCCAGGGGAACATTCCCAACTTTCCCACTCCATGGCCTCTACTGCACTCCCTTTCTCTGTTCAGCTTTAAAGAGAGATTTGCTGCTAAAAAAAGTATTTAGAAGTCATCCAGAAAGGAAGAAAATGGAGATATTTGTGTTTGGAAGATAAATGGGATTTCTTTCTAATGGAGTTTGTGTCTTGTTGAGGGCCGGGGGATTTATTTCTTTCAGAAATATTTTGGTTCTCAGAAAATTTGATAGCGCTGGGATTTTGCCTGGAGTAAAAAACAAACTATCTGTTGTCTGTATACACAGAGAAAACACTTTTTTTTTTCTATATACTTATGTGCATATAATACTTATGTAGAATGTGTGGATTAGGGTTAAATATGAATATATAGAGACAAGTATCTGGTGCAGAATACAGCACAGCATCCCCAAAACTGCCCTTCCCCAGGCAGTTATATTTGTGAAATTGGTGAGGCTCTCCTACTTTTAGTTAAAATATCTTCTTGTTTTCCAGTGGTAGTTAGAAATTTCTGTTCTGCTGGTGTCAATAAAATGGTAAATAGCAGTTAAAAGAGGGCTGGAATTCTTCCTTAGGACAATCCTGGAGTAGACTCATCTGTCATGTGATCTCATTAGTCCTTGCTCGCTCATCTCTGACAAAAACAATCTGACCTGCTTTATTTATTTCTCACTGCAAACTATTCATTTAAAAGAAACATCGAGGCAGCCTTTTCAGCATTACTGTGGAATAAAAAAAGGGAGAAAACACTCGTGTTTTCCTCCTTCTCCAGAGGTAACGTTTGGATGGTGCTGGGGGTTGTGAGCTCGGAGGAGAATCCAGCCCTGCTCATTCCTGCATTTTCCTGGTGCTGCCCTGCTCCTGCACTGCACCCCTCAGGCGTGAGAATACAAAAATCCCTTCAGTGTTTTTCCAACCTGCTGCTCCTTTACAGTTGCCATTACAAAAAAAAAAAAAAAAATGGGGAAATATTTTCCTGACTCCGTGTGCAGATCTTGTGTTATGCATCGAAAATTTCTGCTGTTTCCTGCATGCATTTATCTTGCCGTGGAATAATTTTCATGTGACTGGAAGGATTTCTTTTTTTTCCTCACAAACAAGCAAAATACCTCCCAGAGGCAACAACTGCTGGGAATTGCAGAGGCTTTGGAGTGTTTCTGTGGTGGTGCATCCCAAATACTCCCTTATCTGACGGAAAATGATGGGAGATTTTGCACCTGTCTGAGCTGATGGCTTGCTTTTCATTCCTGAACATCTCTAGGAGGCTCAGGCACGTTTGTCACCCATGGGATTGAAGAATTATCATGGAATCTTGGAGTGGGTTGGGTTGGGAAGGAGTTTAAAGCCCATCCAGTGCCACCCCTGCCATGGGCAGGGACAGCTCCCACTATCCCAAGCTGCTCCAAGCCCTGTCCAAACTGGCCTTGGACACTTCCAGGGATCCATGGACGGCCACAGCTTCTCTGGGAAATCCATTTCAGGTCCTCCCCACCCTCCCTGCCAGGAATTTCTAAATAAATTTTGATTTAGTGATGAATTTTTGAACATTTAATAATTCTTGCCGTGCATTCAGACAGTTCGGCTTCGTCAAAGTTGTTGCATGGGAATAAATTAACAACAATTTATAGGAAGTTTCGTATCTCAGAAGATTCTAAATGTTGAGTTGTATCTAAAGAAATGTTTTGTCCCCAGTCCAGGAAGAAATTTCAAAAAAAAAAAAAAGAGAAATCAAAACAGATTCTTCCATTTGAGCAGAGACATATGTTTGGTGGGTTGGCACCAGACTAGGATGCAGAATCCTGTAGAACCAACTCTTCATACTCTGGGATATTTAGAGGTTTAGAGGAACAACATTCAAAATAAGGTGCTGGAGAATAGAAGAACAAGAGAAAAAAATTTTAAAAAGAAGAACAGGGAGCACCTGAAGAGCAGCACAAAGGAATTCCAGGCACTCCTGGGCTGTGGTGAGCAGGGAAGGGCAGTCAGGATCCACAGGGATCTGTTGGATGGGCCTTGGAGCAGCCTGGGATGGTGGGAGATGTCCCTGCCCATGGCAAGGGGTGGATTGAGATGGTTTTGGGGTTTTCTTCCAACCCAAACCATTCTGGGATTCTGTGATATCTGAGTTAGGTCGGCCTAAACTCCCACCCCTGCAGTGTTTGTGTGACTCGGGAATTTAATTTCCCTCATCACGGCATTGCCCTCTTGGCACCCAGAAGTTACAAACTTGAGAGGGGCTGAAAAATAATCAACTTCATTAGGCTTTAACGATTTTCCTTCAAAGGAATTCCAGGCACTCCTGGGCTGTGGTGAGCAGGGAAGGGTGGTCAGGATCCACAGGGATCTGTTGGGATAGTGGGAGATGTCCCTGCCCATGGCAAGGGGTGGCACTGGATGGGTTTAAGGTCCCTTCCAACCCAAACCATCCCAGAATTCTGTGGAATTCTGTGGAATTCTGTGGAATTCTGTCTTTATTTGTGTATCAGATGTCTTAAAGGAACCAACACTGTAAATAACATCACGTGTTCCTCGACAGAAAGCATTTCATTTCATCAATGAATTCCCATTAATTGAAGGGGAGGTGATAGTGACTCCTCCCGGTCTTAGGGTGACGATGATAAAATCATTTTCAGTAAAAATGAAACACTGGGGTTGCCATTCAGCAAAATTAACAGGTCCCATGAAATTCAGCAGATTCCCTTGAAAGATGTGGTTAAACACAGAAGAAGAAATTTCTTCCCTTTGCTGTGGTGCTCCAAGCCCTTGGAGAAGGCTTGGAGGTTTTGAGAACAAAATTAATGATACCCTTACAATTACTGCAGTTGTTCTGTTTGAGAGTGATGATTAAATCTGGTCAGAAATAACATCTGCAGTGGGAGCAGAGTTTAAATATCTGGGTTGTGGCTGTGCAGTTCACAAAGAAAATAGAAAATATCATCTATTAACACAAAAGGCAACATGAGAATGATTTAGTTGTCAGGCAAAAAGAAAAAAGTATAAAATACAGATCTTTTCATGGCACTGAAAAAAATCTGGGGAGATTAAGAACTGAACGGGAAGTTTGAAGCAAGGTTGATAGAAAACCTCAACACCAAATTAAAGTGAACAAAGTCACTTTAAGGGAAGACTCAGAACCACTTTGGAGACTCCAAACAAGATCCGTTAAAAGTGGCACAGTGAAATATTATCATCCCAGAGCTGCTCCATATGACGTGTTCTCCCTTTAAAATACCATTTTTCACTCCAATTCTCAATCCATTTCCCAGTTTTCAGCAGGTGAACTCTCCTCCCTGCAGCCACTGATCCAAACTCGTGTGCTGAACTCGTTAAAGAAATCAGGTGTTGGATCGTGCCTTGGCTTCTGCACCAGTTTATTCCTTGGGTTTTGTTGGGTCAGGCTCAGGCTGTGGATTAGAGACCAAATAAAGGACAAATTAAAGGACACCAAAGCCAACAGAGCTGTCACAAAGTGGTGCAAAGTTGAGCTTGGTGATCCCAAAGGCTTTTCCCAACCTTAACTACTCCTGGTTCTAAGGACTTGTAGGTTTGGGCTCCCCAGGGTGTGGGTTTAAAGGTGACTGGTTTGGGTTTGGTGGGTTTGGGGTTGGGAAAGCCCTCCAAGGTCATGGAGTCCAGGCTGTGACCATCCCCACCTTGTCACCAGGGCCCTGAGTGTCACCTCCAGGTGTTTTTGGACCTCTTGGTCTGTTCAGTGATGCCGAGCTCATCACCACATGTTTTTCACCTCTCGTTTCACAGAAACTTCTGTGACTTCCAGCTCTTCCTTGAGCCTTCAATTATGGAAAAAAAAAAACCCAAACAACTTCTTTCCATTCCTCTCCTGCCCCTCAACCTCACCTTGAACCATGTCTTGAAACTCCCCGCTGATCTGCCAGGGCAGCAGCACTTGTGGTCCCTGCACAGCAGCTTTTGGGGACTTCGCTGCCTCCTTTTGTGTCTGGAATGTTTTCCCCAGGCTGATCCATCCGTCCTCAGCTGGGCAGGCCTGGAGGTGCAGGGACAGCAAATGGCTTTTTCAGGTTTGCATGAGAAGGAGAGGGAACATCATCATGGGCAGTTTTATTGCAGACACTGAGTGAGCGGTTTCCTCACCAGGATTTTACATTTTTGGTATCCGTGCAGGTATTCCATGACTTGCTGGTTTGTGGGAGGAGTTGCTTTGAAAGGTGTTTTTTCTCAGGTGATGGAAAGTCAGGAGGGTTTTCCTCTGCTTAGACTTGGATTCCTCCGTGGTCTTAAAAAGGTTTAAACCAAGTGGAATTGACTGAGTAAAAAAAAAAGAAAAAAATTGTTTACGAGGCAAAAACTTTGGGGCTTGATGAGTTTTCTAGTGATTTAATTTTTTTTATTTTTATCTTTCCATAGCTGCTGTGCTGAGATATGAAAGCAGCACTAACCAATTATTCTCCGGGGTTATATTGTTGAATAATTTAATTTTTTAAAAGCATAACTGGCATTTATAGTGACCTTGTCTTAAAGTTACCTTTAATTCCAGTCTAGGGAGGTGCTTTAACTTTTCATTATCTATTAGTGCTTATAATATGTCACATTTCAATGCTAATTTGTGATTTCATTTGGTTGAAATTTGAGCTCACTGGGATCCATGCTGTCGTTATTTTGGTAGAACAGTTGAATTCCCCAAGTCAGGTGTATTTTTTTAAATATACTAATGCAGAGTAATTATCACATCCCTCAAGCAGATCAATCCCTTCCCATGTAGTGACTGTTTCTTTTCAACAGCAGCTCCTAAATTCGTGTATTGCATGAAATTGTGCCTTTTTAATAAACAAGTAAATAAATATATACATACATAAATAAAATTATTACAGTAAATTAATAAATAAAAATTTTAGATATAAAACTATATTATAAAATAAATAAAAAGCAATAAATAAATGAAATGGTGCCTTTTTTAATAAATCAATCAGTCAGGATTTAGCTCCCCTGGCTGATTTGGTGCTCTGGTGTTGTTCTGCAGATCCTTGCTGACGATGGTGGTGGCTGGAGGCAGCACTGTTGAAGATTCTATCGTTTACAGACAAGATCTCTGAAATCTGTTTCTTTCAGACAGCAAAGGTAAAACTCAAATGATCCACACGATGCATTTGTCTCCAAGTCATAAGTTCATTTTTTCACCTCCAGAATTGAACAGCGGCTGAAATTCAGGAGCCTGGCCACTCTGCCAGCTTTTAACCTCTTTTTAAATTTGTTTATTTATTAGTTATTGGTTTATTTATTCTGAAGTGAAAAATAATATCCATGCAAAGAGCTCAATTTCATCTCCTCCTCTTAGTTAAAGGAATATCCTTCCTTCTTTAGCTTCTCTTTTTTTTTTTCCTGCACTAAATGTTTTTCTTTATTCTTCTTTTCTCCTGAGTGTTTTGACCTGCAGATCAGTTACAATATTTCTGTGGTACTGATGAGAACCACCACTACCTTAAAATCTAAAGAGAAATTGGGGATGGGGTTTATGCTCAAAAAGACAAAAATTAGATGAAGAAAGGGTAAAACAGTGGTAAATCTCTTGAAAATTTCTATGGAATTTTAGAAGTCTGACTCCTTTTAAATTAAATATCGAAAGCACAAACCTGATGTGTCCTGTGCTGTTTGTTTTCTCTGCTTGTAGTATTTATTATCAATCAGTGATCCAAATAAATGTGAGGATATTCAGGAGAGTTTTGTTTATGGATCATTTTTTTCCTATTTTGAAACGAACTCTGTATAACACCATAGGTAACGTGGGACCTTTTTTTTTAATTTTTTTTTTCCTATTATGGAAATGGAGCTAATTTTCCCCACTCATTATCTGCTGTTAATTTAATGTGTGGCAATATCTAAAATTTAGCGCTGATTATGGCAGTAGATTTTTGGTTAGCTGTACAGCTCATCTATGAGCAAACCAATTAAGACATCATTTCAGAATATAATTGAGCTCCTAATGGGGCACTTGAATTCGCTGGGAATTTACATATTTGCTTTTCTTTGCTTTTAGCAGAGAGAGGTCCAAAAATGAGGCTCCAGCTTCAGTTTTGAACTTCTGGGAGGAACCAACTGGAGCTGAGGCTTTTCAAAGCGAAGCCTGTCAAATGCTCATGAATAAAGGGCCTGGATAAACTCATGGATGAGCTCCTTAATTCTCAAATCTGACCTTTGGATGGCTCTTAGGAGGTGGGAATTTGGGGAATACAACCTCCACTGGTCTTGGCAGGCTGAGGCCCAGGTGATGCTCTGCTGCAGCACCCTTCAAACTGATTGCAAGACAAGGTTTGCTCAGTGTTTGTAATTCATTTTCTTCTTTTAGTCAAGTCAGGATCTGCTGGGCAAGGGCTCGTTCTGCAAATCTTTCTAGTACGTGTCTTTTTAATACATATATAATATATACATACATATCATCTCTGTTTTCAAGCAGTATCAATAGAGAATTCTTGGAAGTGCTTTGTTGGCCCGCACAAATTAAGTGTCTCATTTGTGGAGTGTTGGAAAATGAAGGGGAAAAAAATGAAGGCAGTTCTCTTCCCTTTTCATTTTCCCTTAGTTTGAGGATTTTTTTGACCCTCAAAAGGAAGATTTTTCCATTTAAAAGACCAACAGAGCTGAGAGAGGTTATTTATACCTCTGCCTTATTGAGGGGTTGGGTTTGTTTTGTTGTCACTCTTCCCTTCCAAGACAGACCTGTGCATATGTTTTCATTTGTTCTAAAATGGGAGTCTACGCCATTTGGAAAACCAAATGTTTTGGGGGAATAATTATCAAAGTCTGTGTTTGGGTTCTGAAAAAGCCCTTTTTTTTCTATGTGAAAAACTAGGGCAGGGAAAGTAGTTTTCTCTGTAAGGTTCATGTTGTACTGGTTATTTCCTGAAAGTTTTAATATGTACATGTGGATAAACCTCAGGATGCTCCAGTGAAATCCAAGAAAACATTTAGTTCTCATTCTCAGCATCTTAACTTGTATTTTGTACTCTTTATTTTATTTTTTTCCCCCACAAAAGTGCTCACAGCTGTGCAGGTATTGCGGCCACTGCTGCTGTTCCATTTGATCTATTTTTAAAAGCAGGGGCTCTCTGGCTGGAATCCACATTCCTGGCTAGTCCAAGACTCCCAAACCTTCCTGAGCCTGCCTCACCCACTCAGACCTCGTGCATTATCTTTAATTATATGATAACATTGCTATTTTCCTCCATAGGAAACCCTTCCATTAAATGGATGGAATTTACCCAGCAATCCGCTGCCTTTAATTGTTCAATTCTTCCTTCCTCGGTGGTGTTCAGGCCTTTCCCTGCGGATGGAATTCACAATTTGCTTTTGTGATTTCTTGCACCTTTTAGCAACAGGTTTTGGAGGATCCCACGCTGGTTTGGGTTGGAGGGGAGGTTAAAATTCATCCAGTTCCGTGGGACTCCTTCCACCATCCCAGGGTGCTCCAGCCTGGCTGGGACATTCTAGGGATCCAGGGGCAGCCACAGCAAATCTGGGAATTCCAGCCCAGCCAGGAATTCCCAATTCCCAGTCTCCCCCCCCAGCCCTGCCCTCTGGCAGTGGGAAGCCATTCCCTGTGTCCTGTCCCTCCCTGCCTTGTCCCCAGTCCCTCTCCAGCTCTCCTGGAGCCCCTTCAGGCCCTGCCAGGGGCTCTGAGCTCTCCCTGGAGCCTTCCCTTCTCCAGGGGAACATTCCCAGCTCTCCCTGTGTCCTTCCCTTCTCCAGGGGAACATTCCCAGCTCTCCCTGTGTCCTTCCCTTCTCCAGGGGAACATTCCCAGCTCTCCCTGGAGCCTTCCCTTCTCCAGGGGAACATTCCCAGCTCTCCCAGCCTGGCTCCAGAGGAGCTCCAGCCTTGGCCTCTGGACTCTCCAGCAGCTCCAGGTTTTCCTTATGTTGTTTAATAAATAAAATCAATCCGGCATTAATAACACAGAAACTGGGTCTGCAGACCTGGGAGGGATGAGTGAGGTTTGCATCTGTTCATCTTTCTAAACATGGACAATTCCAGTGTGGAATTGGAAGGAGTTTGGAGCTGTGCAGACACTTCCAGTGTGGAACTGGAGGGAGTTTGGGGCTGTGCAGACACCTCCAGTAGAACTGGAAGGAGTTTGGAGCTGTGCAGACACCTCCAGTGTGGAATTGGAGGGAGTTTGGTACTGTGCAGACACCTCCAGTGTGGAACTGGAAGGATTTGGGGCTGTGCAGACACCTCCAGTGTGGAATTGGAGGGAGTTTGGTGCTGTGCAGACACCTCCAGTGGGATTGGAAGGAGTTTGGTGCTGTGCAATAACTGACAGACAGCTCCAGTGTGGAATTGGAGGGAGTTTGGTGCTGTGCAGACACCTGCAGTGTGGAACTGGAAGGAGTTTTGAGCTGTGCAGACACCTGCTGTGGAATTGGAGGGAGTTTGGTGCTGTGCAGACACCTCCAGTGGAATTGGAAGGAGTTTGGGGCTGTGCAGACACCTCCAGTGTGGAATTGGAGGGAGTTTGGTGCTGTGCAGACACCTCCAGTGGAATTGGAAGGAGTTTGGGGCTGTGCAGACACCTCCAGTGTGGAATTGGAGGGAGTTTGGTGCTGTGCAGACACCTCCAGTGGAATTGGAAGGAGTTTGGGGCTGTGCAGACACCTCCAGTGTGGAATTGGAGGGAGTTTGGTGCTGTGCAGACACCTCCAGTGGAATTGGAAGGAGTTTGGGGCTGTGCAGACACCTCCAGTGTGGAATTGGAGGGAGTTTGGTGCTGTGCAGACACCTCCAGTGGAATTGGAAGGAGTTTGGGGCTGTGCAGACACCTCCAGTGTGGAATTGGAGGGAGTTTGGTGCTGTGCAGACACCTCCAGTGGAATTGGAAGGAGTTTGGGGCTGTGCAGACACCTCCAGTGTGGAATTGGAGGGAGTTTGGTGCTGTGCAGACACCTCCAGTGGAATTGGAAGGAGTTTGGGGCTGTGCAGACACCTCCAGTGTGGAATTGGAGGGAGTTTGGTGCTGTGCAGACACCTGCAGTGGAATTGGAAGGAGTTTGGGGCTGTGCAGACACCTCCAGTGTGGAAGTGGAAGGAGTTTGGGGCTGTGCAGACACCTCCAGTGGCCTGTGCCACCCCAGCTGCAGGCTTTGTTGTGTCTCAGCCATTCCAGAGCGAGCTCCAAGCTGCAGAATTGCTGGAGCTGTTTCGTTCCCGTGCAGTTTGTGGCTGTGCTCCCAGCTCTGGCATTCCCAGCCTTTGGGTTGGGGTTCTCCTCAGGCACACAGGGAGCAGCTTTGGGCTCCCACTTTTCCCCTCAGCCTCTTTTTCCTGCATTGTCATTAAAGGCAAGGAGCTGGGTTGCCTTTCCTGAAGCCCTGATGTTTTGCTGGGAACAGTCAATTTTCTGTCTGTCTCTATCTTCTTTCCATATGAAAGGCTTGGAGTTTTGTGAAATCCCAAGGTGCTGTCTCTAAAGCAAGGTATAAACGAATTCTACCTCCTTAAATTTAATAAAAGGAGACCTACTTCATTTGAATTTTTTTTCCTACAGAAATTATTTAAAGGCTTTGGGGTAAAAAAAAAATAAAAATAAAAAAAAGTCATTTTCCTGATGTTGTTGGTAATTATCACAACTTTCAGGAGCATTTTAGAGCCAAATTTTCCAAGCAGATTTGAAATGTAATAGATTTGATAAGTTGTGCTCTGCCTGAGCAGAAATTTTTGTACCACTTCTGCCAAGTTTTTGCACAGAGCAACGAGTTTGTTCTCCATGATCCCCTTTTCTCTTCCAGCTGCTCCTTCTGAAACTGAATTATGGGCTGGCGTTTCGAATTTTTTCCTTGCACAGATATTGTAAATAAAACCAACTACAAAGGCTTTGCCTTTTGAAAAATTGGAGCAGCGGGCACCCTGAACAAAAGGAAATGTTCTCAACATTTCTTTCCTTGTAACCAAATGAATCAAGCTCAGGGATTTAGTTGTAATTTCAAAGTTAAATGTTTAGGTAATGCAGAACTTTCTGATCCTGCAGTGCCCCTCTCTCTTTAAAATTCATATCAAAATAGCAAAATCGTTCCAGTTAACTTCTTTCTAATAGTTAATTTTTCTTAGCAAAGCTAAAGATTGGCTTCCTACAACCCCAGGAACCTGGAGACCTCCAGAAAGTTTTGAGGTTCTTGGGATATCTCCAGAAAATGTTGAGGGTTTGGATTGTTTCAGTTTGTGGTGTTAGAAAATGTTACATATCTCCATCCTCAGGTTTTCCTGAAATATCACAAGGAATTTCTGTGAACTAAAAGCCACATCTTTTTGCTGAAAAGGTTGCTGGTTTAAAATAACAGATAAGAGCTCCTGTCATTATTTATTAATTATAAATAATATTTAAAAGAAGAATGCATAGTGTAATACTTAAGATAAACAAAGTTATTCTTTTCTGTTGAAATATCAATCCAAACTCAGAGCGTTGGTTTTTTGTTTCAATAAGTCCTTTTGAAGAAAAAAAAAAGGGAAAAGTTGAGTTTTTTTACATGAGGGTGGCCTGAAAGGTTGGGAAGGGATTCTTATTTTCATTTTGTGCTTCAGTTTTGTTTTCTTTTCCCCTTCCTATCAATTCACATCCTTGGAGGGCCACTGTCATGGTGAAAAATGCACTGAAATGCTTTAAGGAAAGCATTATCATTTTTGAGATTCTCAACTGGCCTTTTCCTAGAAGGATCCCAGTCCAGGGAAATGCTTGGAAATTAAAACCAGGGATGCTTTTAAAATCAAACACAGCAAGTTTCTGAAGAAAAGGGCCTCTCTTCCTCTCCAAACCTGTGGTGATGCTCCACAGCTGAACACAAGAAAAAGGTTCTTTTTATTTTTTACTGCATTCCTGAGAAATATTCCTGAGAGGTAAAGATTCTCCCCAAGGTGGGTCAGTAATTGCCACAGTTGGCTTTGGCTCAGCCTCCCCAAACTAAGTTTGGATCACTTCAAAGGATTCATCACATTTCTTTGAGGTTTCCTCACAGAATCGTGGAATTGTTTGGGTTGGAAAAGACCTTTGAGGTCACGGAGTCCAGCCCAAATCCCCCCCTCAGTTTATTGGTGCCGTTCTGAGAGCGGGAGCAAAAGCAGAAGAGTTTAGGAGAAGGGAAGATGATCTAAAGTTTCTATTTAAAAACTCATCAAAAGGTAAAATATCTCCTCTTTTTAGATCACTCCTTAATCCAGGAACTGAAACTGTTCAGGACGCAGATCCCAGTGAATTTTCCATGGGAGCAGGAATCTGTTTGAGGTGCTCCTTGTTTCCAAACCACACAAATGGGATATTCACTGGTGAATCGTTGTGTAATTTGATAATAAACAGTTCATCAGAAAGCAGATCCAGGAGTGAATTCTTGTTTAAATTCCTGTCCCAACAAGGGAACAGCAAAACCTGGCCACAGGTGCCCCTTCAGTAAAAGGCAACAGAGGAAAATCATAAATATTATAGGTCGATAATGTATATAATGTAAATGTAAATAATGCATATTTAACCTCCCCTAGATAATTCTAACACCATTGTTTTATGCTGCTAATTTTTATTTGGATGTTTTTTAAAGGAAGTTTTATACCTTTGTCAGTGTAGACATTTATGTTGGTTCAGACCTATATATATATATATTTTTTTGCCTTAATTTTCTTTTCATGAGCAGCACAATTTCAGCATTTGAGTGGCAGCGAGTGACATTTGCAGGGGACAGATCCTGCAGGGAAATGAGCAGGTGACAGGAGGCACAATGGCACTCGGGGATAGTCTGACACGTGGGTGTTCTGACTGGAGGATCCTCTTTGTGTGCAGTGAAGTTCTCATGGAGCAGCTTTCGGTTGATATCGTATTCCCAGAGTATAAAATTCAATATATCCCCATCACACACTGCCTTCAGCTGGGATTCTTTACACCGTTCCTGGTATCTCTCTACCTTAAAATGGCACTTCAAGTGCAAAAAGCTGAGTGAGCTGCCCCTGGGTGTCGTATCAAAAATGAAATGCACGTGCCTTGATCGGGTTAATATTTATCCAGGTGATGGTGGTCCTTGGGAAACAGTTTTTGGGAACTGGTGATGGGACAGAAAGAGCTTTGTTCCTGTGAAGGGCACTTCAAAACTCGCTGGAAACTACAAAACTTTTATCTTCCAATGAAGCGAGTGAGCAAATCCCTGATTCAGGTGATGCTGCCTAAAAACAACGAGGCCAGATGATCAATATTGGGCTGGTGTTTCCATCTGTCAGGAGTGTTCTGAAGGCTGTGGGTGGCCCTGTTCTGCAGCCCTGCAATCCTGTAAAATCCAGCTCTTCTACAGTGTCTCCTCTTGGAAAGGATTGTGAGGGTTTAAAGGTGAGCCAGGCACCTTCCTGAGCACGAGGGCATAAAATCTGGGGGTTCCTACCAAATGTTTCTTCCATAATTCACTTGGTTTTTCTTCTTAGTACTTAAAAGCTTTTTTTTTCCTAATGCCTTTTCAGTGGGAATTACGATTATGAACTAGTCCATGCATAAAACTGATTTTTCTGATTCGTCTTAAATTGCATCTCCTTGATGATCTAAAATCTAAAATATATTTCAAGCTTTTAAAAATAGACTCACAGAAAGGGACGAGTCCCTGCTTTGACACAGATGTTTCTCCAGGAGGGCCAATGCCCTCAGATTATCCTGATGGTCCCATCTAAACATATTTAAAATACAAAATTACACGTTCTCCATGAATAGTTTTGATTTGGGCTGCAGGAACGTGGAGCTAAAATTCCAGTTCAAGATGGTTTATAATTATGAAGGACCAGGCTGGCTGCAGCTGCAGGGACAGGGATAAGGACACGCTGATGAGCCCAGAGCAGGAGATGGGAATCACACACCTGTTCCCTGGAAAAACAGGCTCTGAGAGCTCTTGTTTAATGCCCAAAGTTACATTTCAGTGCTGTTGTCAAGAGGGGATCCATGAGAGAATCCTTTCAAACCAGGAATACTTGCTGGGAAACCCATCGTGGAGTGAAGGTGGGCGCGGGGCCCTCGCTGGGTTCTGTGGTTGTGTCTGACACCTCTGGGTCTGCTGCCTGCAGGATTTCATTTCCTGCCCCACATGGGTCCTTTTTCTTTCCTTGCCATCCAAGGCAGAGTAAGGAAGGGCTCTGGGGTACTTTCCAGTTCTTAAAGGGCTCCAGGAGAGCTGGAGAGGGATTGGGACAAGGCAGGGAGGGACAGGACACAGGGAATGGCTTCCCACTGCCAGAGGGCACGGCTGGGTGGGAGATTGGGAATTGGGAATTCCTGGCTGGGCTGGAATTCCCAGCTTTGCTGTGGCTGCCCCTGGATCTCTGCAAGCATCCCAGGCCAGGCTGGACAGGGCTTGGAGCAGCCTGGGATGGTGGAAGGTGTTCCTGCCCATGGCAGAGGTGGGATGAGTTTCCCAGCCCATCCCTGCTGGGATTGTGTGAATTTAGGGAGCCCCAGGGCAGGAGAGAGCGCAGTGAGTGTTCCCAGCCTTCCTGCAGCTCCCAGGCTCTCACCTTTCCCAGAGCCTGCTCACAGATCCCTGAGCGTGTTTCAGAGCCTGGGGCTGGCACTGAGCTCACCACAGCACCTACAAAACTGTTCCCATATTAATCACCCTCAATAGTAACAAATTGCATTCTTTATAAAATTATTCTTCTTCTACCCCTCATCGGGATGATCTTAGAAATCTTCTCCAACTTTGCTCATTCTGTGATCTGGACTGAGGTGTTTTCTGTGTTTTATACATATTAAATCCTTCCTAACTGCATTTTTTTTGTTGTTGGTGCAGTCCATTATTCCCTGTGCACCTCCCTCAGCTCTGCTCGTGCTTCAGCCTTTTCTTGCACTTCTTGCAAAAAGGAAAAACGATGCCAGTTGGGAAAAGTTTGTGCAAGGCATCTGTGTGGAAATGATCTCCCAGCCAGGGAGCTGAGGAGCACAGCCCAATGTCCTCCTGCTCTGCCTCTGTGGCATAAATTTGATTTATAAATTCGATTTGCACTCCTGATGTGCCTTGGTTTTTTATCCCCTAAATTACTGATAGCCACAATGTGGTAGATTTTAAACAGAGATTTTTTTTTTCAGAGACTAAAACATTTGTGAAGGCAAGGCTTTTGCTGTCCCAAATAAATAAACACTGAATTCTGAGGGAGATAAAATGGCATTGCTGTGTATTCAGAGCCTGCACTCCAGGTATGGACTGAGAGAATTCCAGCACGGTCTGTCCTCTCCCATTGTGGAGAAATTCTGGAGGAAGAGCTAAAACCAAAAGTGATTTTTTGGGTTCAGGTCAGGGGGATTACATTTCTGCCTGGAAGGAAAGAAGGGTCTGGCTTCCTTCTCTGTGATCAATCCCTAAATCCAGAAGGATGTAAGAAGCTGAAAGCAGTTTAGCCCCTCAGCCTGGGAAGTGAACTTGAAAAGTGGGATAAAGGGAAAGGGGCAAGGATTACACACTCTTCCTTCCTTCTTGGAATAGCAGGGCAGTGCTCCTTAGAGTAAATTCTAGCTTAGATTCAAGCTCATGGAATATTTACAATAATTGGAAGCATTCACTGAAAAGGGAGGGGAAAAAAAACCCCAAACAACATACAAAAGATCTGCTGGACTGACACAGCAGTCAATTTTTTGTTTAGGTGGAAATAGAAATTTCTAAAATATGAATCTAGGATTGAACTGTGTGTTCTAGCAGTGAACTACACGTGATCTAGTGATGATAAAAAGGTGATTTTAAAGCAGAGAGATTGAGGATTGTCCAGCTGGAATTGCAGAATCCTGAGCTCAAAAAGCATTTCAGTTACATGCCCAAATCACAGAGTCACAAACACAGCTCTGTAATGACTGGATTTCATTGTTCCATTCCTAAATTCATTGTTCCATTCCCGAATCTCAGCGTTCCATTCCTGCATTCTGGAAAGGCCTCTCATTCCAAATACCTGCCCCTTCTTCTGCTTTTCAAACATTTCAGTAACTCTGCATCAGGTTTTGCAGGATGAGCTCCAGGACAGAGATGCCAAACCAGTTAAATTTCTTCTTCCCTGTCCTTGAACTCATCTAGAAACACTGTCAGTGCTGAAGCCATCGATTTTGTTCATTTTCATGATCCTATAGCTCCAATAAAAGGGAAAAATTGAAGATTTTGGAGGAGTATTGAAGATGTTTCTGATGAGGTTTTCTTATGAAGGTCTAGAGAAAACAAACATGAATTCTTCTGTCAGTAGATCTTGCCGTGACATCTGCAACTTGATGATTTAAGTTTAATAAATTACTGAATTCAGGGTTTGAATTCACAACAAAAGTGAGTGGTGGGACAACCTTTGGCACATCTGGATTTGTCCAAATGGATCTTGAGTTCGTTCTTGTCCACAGCAGCTCAAGGCCTGACAGTAAAAGAAAACAAAATATTTCTGAAAACTCAGAACACTGAGTTGATGCTTTCAAGACTAGAAAGCAAAATAGTACAATAAAAATAAAAAATAAAGCAAAACCTGGTCTGTGCTTCTAAAGAAAACACACTCAAATAGCTGAAAACCTGCAACACCTTCAAGGCACCCTTTGAACATTAGAAAAACTTGCATTTTATCTCCTTTCCACTCAAAGGCGTGGGTTTGGTGTGGTTTCACGTGCAGAGGTTGGTGATCTCCAGGGCCTGGACGGCTTTTTCCTTTTGACATTTCCTAAGCACCTAATGAAGAATGGGAGGGCCTGCTGGCTGCCTAATTAGGGTGATTTAATTTTTAACAGCCTTCAGTAGGTGCCACATATGGCACTTGTGGATGGATTCTGACAGGAGAACAACACTGAAGGCCTTTGCAGGAGCCAAACCGTCTCTTCAGGTGTTGTTTTTTCAGTGGTTCACCAGAGCCAGGCCACAAACAGCTTTAGGGATTTGGGAGGTGGGAGCAGAGCTTTCCCCGTGTCCCTGAATTCTCTCGGAGTCCCCCTGAGCTGTGCTGGTTCCTGGTGGCTCCCAGGGAGGTTTGGGGGTTCTGTTTGGGTGTTTGGGAGCGGGACACCGACGTGTGCTTTTATTCACCGTGGACACTGGCAGGGTGTGAGCAGTGATTCCCAAAGCTTCACATCACAATCACAATCACAATCACAATCCTGATGTTGGAAGAGACCTCCAGGATCATCAAGTCCAACCCAACCTTGACCTCAAGTAAACCACAGCACCCTGTGCCACATCCAGGCTTTGTTTAAACACATCCAGGGATGGTGACTCCACCACCTCCCCAGGCTGACCATTCCAATACTTTATCACCCTTTCTGTAAAAAACTTTTCCCTGATATCCAGCCTGTATTTCCCTTGGCACAGCTTGAGACTGTGTCTCCTTGTTCTGTCAGTGCTGCCTGGAGAAAGAGACCAACCCCACTGACTACAGCTTTGAGGAAGCTGTAGAGAGTGATGAGGTCACCTCTGAGTCTCCTCCAGGCTAAACAACCCCAGCTCCTTGACAATCCCAAATTTTCATGGAATCGTGGAATGGGTTAGGTTGGAAAGGAAATTAAACTCATCTCGTTCCATGGGCAGGAACACCTTCCACTGCCCCAGGCTGCTCCAATCCCATCCAGCCTGGCCTTGGACACTTCCAGGGATCCAGAGACAGCCACAGCAAATCTGGGAATTCCATCCCAGCCCCTCACCACTTTCATGGGGAAGGTGCCCAGGCTCCTCACAGGTCTTTATCCTTTATCTTCATCCCTGAGGAAAACTCATTAAGTGGTTAAAAACCACCAGGATTTGCAGTATTCCAGAGAACACTTCCAGAAAGAAGTTTAGTAGCTGATGACCACCATCACAATTAACATTCCAAAAAGCTCTCTGATGTCTCATGGAATGCACCTGAGCAGCAATATCACTTTTTGCCTAAAAAAGTAGAAGAATATGTTAAATTGTAGCGATGTTGCACCAAAAAGCTACCAAAAATAAACGAGATGCCTGTCCCTTTTTGTCCTTTCCAAATAACAAAAACTAAGCCGAGAGTTAAGTTCTATCCCTGGTACTTTATTAAATTTAAAGAGAGGAAAGAAGACACATTGGCCCTGTTAGACTTTGCAGTGGTTTGAGAAAGAAAAAGTCACTTTTTAATGGGAAGAGAAAATGATCCTTGCTTGGAGTACTGGAAGCCCAACAGTTAAAAATACAGGAAATCTTGTACCATTGGAAATCCTGCTCAGTTAAAGGGAACATGGCAATTCTAAATCATCTGTCCTAGGAAATCAACACTGGTTTGAAATGTGTACAAACTGAAAACAGTCTATGCCAGAACTCCTTGTGCTAGTGCCAGCTAAAAGCAAGGAAGAAAGGGGGGGGAAAAAATCAAATTGATGGGTTTCAAAGCTGATAATTGTGCCTGAGTGCCGTGGCTGTAAATCGCTGAATGGCTTTTCCTTGGATACAACAGTCACTGCACGTAAATGTACACATGTTGCCTTTGCAGTAGGAAAAAACCACCTGAAATCCTCCATTCCAGTTATTAAAATACAACCTGATGCAACGTTTCACCATTTGCCTTAACCTGAGCTGATTCCATGAATGTCAAGTACCGTCATGCTGAGGGAAATCAAAATTCATGCACAACATGATGGCAGAATGTGTGACCTTAACTTCGGAGCAGCGCAACGTGTTAAATTATCTTGCCATAGTTCCAAAAAGCTTCATGGATTTAAGTTTTTTTAGAGCGTCGCTCTTGAAGAGTGGGAAATTTTAAAAACAATTTTCAATTCTGTGTGAAGAGACGTTTCAGTTTGGTTCAGCTTCTCCAAAATCATCTCTCAAATCCCCTGACTCTGTCTGCAATCGTTTTGGGCAGAGAAAATCATGACTCTGAAGGTGTGTTGGATCTGGTGCTCAGGATGACTCCACGCTCCTGCTTACATCCGTGGCCCTTCCCAAATCATCTCCTGTTGCTGATCACACAAAAATTGGAAAGTAAACGTTAAAAAACAAGCTTCTGTTCTTCTTTATTGGTTTTATGTCTTCTGTGTTCAGAAAGAGCAGCCGGAAAACGCGCTACAAAAATGGATTTTTATCAAACTTACTGGCAGAACTCATCCAGAGGTGCAGAAATTGTGTGGAATTGTACAGAAATTCATGGAATCACAGGATGGTTTGGGTTGGGAGGACCTTAAAGCTCATCTTAATCCACCTCTGCCATGAGCAGGGACATCTTCCACCACCCCAGGCTGCTCCAAGCCCCGTCCATCCTGGCCTTGGACATTCCAGGGATCCAGGGGCAGCCACAGCTTCTCTGGGCACTCTGTGCCAGGGCCTCCGCACCCTCCCAGCCAGGAATTCCTCCCTAAATTTTTTTATTTGCAGCTTTGAGCCTTTTTTTTTCTTTTTTTTTTCCTTTGCANTTTTTTTCTTTTTTTTTTTTTTCTTTTTTTGCAACGCCCAGGCTGCCATTCAGGGTGTGGTTGCAACAAATTTAGAGCTGCTTGTTGTGGGTTTGGGGTTTGGACCAAGACAATTAATTCAATTAATAAGGCAGGAGGGATGTTTGTGCTATCACATTAATTCTGCCACAAAATGCTGTGGTTGCATCAACTGGAGAGGAACACTGCTATAAAATATTTTGGTAAATAGGTACAATAATAGGCCTTTGATGATAATTTGAAGACTGTGATAGTACAGTGTTATTTCAGGTGAATTCATATTTTCTGTATTTAATGTTTCTTTGGACAAATAAAAAGTCTGTTAAGGAAAAACCTTGGTTTAAATTAATTAAGGTTTAATAAACCTGCTCATTTTTTATCTGCTGCCTAAAACACTTGAAGGTGCTGAGGAACAAACTTTTTTTACCCTCCTGTGTTCACCATCATGTGCTCAGTTGGGCTGACCTGCAGCACTAAGAGCCAAATTAATTGGTGTGTCCATATGAGACATTTTCATGTGTGTTTCAGGATAAATTCTTACCTTGAGTAACTTTACACCACTTTGTAGTGAAGCTCTAGTATGCAAAATATTCATCTGCCTGCACAAGTAGATTCTTAATTCTGGTGGTTTAGCAGAGGACATGTTTATAGTTCAAAAAATAAATAATTCAGGAGCCTGTATCTGCCTTGTGTTGACTCTTTGTAACCCTACTTGAGATTTACTAATTCAGTCCTTCCACTTAGCACCAGTTAACTGTTACCTGCAAGGACCTGAGTTGAGGGAAGACCTGCACACTGTTACTTGAAGCTGCTAGTGCAGAATATCAAGAATATCATCACAATAATAATGATAATGATATAATAATAATAATAATAGAATATAATAATGTGTATTATATATATTTTTATGTGTATATAATATATACTTATAATAATATAGATATATTATCATCATATTACATATATTATGGGGCTGCTAAAAGTTTTGGATGGTGCCACGGAGCAGGAAACTCAACTGATGTAAAATCTGATCATTAATGATGTTAAAGGAGCCCCAGTAGGTGCACAGATCTCAGTTCATGGAAAATTATAGATGTTCTTACTGGTTTTCAGGCTATCTTGATATTAGGGAGAAATATTGAATTACCAAGGAATAATTCTTGTTGTCCAGACTAAATGTTTCCATCTGTTCTCTGCGACTGAGCAGGAGCTAAAATGGGCATTTTCTGTGCTCCGGTGCCATTTACAGAATGGCTTCATTTTGTCTTTGTGTTCAAAACCACCTTTTGTTGGCATTCTCTAAGACTTTGGTTGCTCAGATGAAGGTCCCGTTCCTCACCCTTGTTGATCACGTTCATCCAAAGAGAGGGCAAAAGCGGAACTCCAATTTGAGGTTATTTTGAGTCCCAGTTTTGTTTAGGTTTGGTTGCCACTTTAGCACATTCACGCGTTTCAACAAAGCAGACTGAAGTTTTCACCCCTGGCACAGTGCTGCCATCCCTTAAAAGTTGCTTTTAAAATCCAACCAAGTTCTTTGTGTATGGAATTACTTTCAGCCTCGAACTTTCTGAAGGTTTTGATGGGACCATTCAGATCCTTTACATTGGGCTTGGTTTGGATCTGCTCAAAAAAAACAGAGCCCAAAAATACTGAAATACAGGGGGGGCTGATTGGAGAAGCAGCAGCTCACAGGGGTTGTAAGGTGAGGAAGAAGTTTCTGGGTGAAGCCATGTCCAGGCTTTGTATTTCTGTTTTCCTGGTGTGGAAGACAGATCCCAGTAGAGATCCCAATACCTGGGTGACATTCCCAGTGCCGTGCCTGGCGTTCCTACCCCTCAGGGTCCTGGCAGATCACACCCAGCTGCCTGGACCTGGCATGTCCAGCTCGTCACACATCACACCAAGGCTGCTGCCCAGAATTTGGGAAGAGTTCTCTCAGAGCTGCCGGGCTGAACTCAACTTTGCAGGAAGCTGAGGGATCCTCCTCTCAGCTCACCGATGGTGCTGGAGCACTTGGATGGAGTAGGAATCTTCCCGAGATCTGACTGTCCCTCAGTTCCAATCGGATGTCATTCTGGAGGAATTTCTAGTTTGGGATCTGATTGTCCATCAAGTCCAATCTGATGTCATTGTGGGGAATTTCAAGTTTGGGATCTGATTGTTCATCAGTTCCAGTCTGATGTCATTCTGGAGGAATTTCTGGTTTGGAATCTGATTGTCCATCAGTTGCAATCTGATGTCGTTCTGGAGGAATTTCAAGTTTGGGATCTGATTGTCCATCAGTTCCAATCTGACGTCATTGTGGGAAATTTCAAATTTGGGATCTGATTGTCTGTCCATCAAGTCCAATCTCATGTCGTTCTGGAAGAATTTCAAGTTTGGGATCTGATTGTCCATCAGTTCCAATCTGATGTTGTTCTGGAGGAATTTCAAGTTTGGGATCTGATTGTCCATCAGTTCCAGTCTGATGTCATTCTGGAGGAATTTCTGGTTTGGGATCTGATTGTCCATCAGTTCCAGTCTGATGTCGTTCTGGAGGAATTTCAAGTTTTTCTCCCTGAACTGTCTCCAGCTCTCCTTGGGAGATGAAGTCTCTCATCCTGAAGCTCCGATTAACTCCTTCCTGCCAGACCTTTGAATTAGGGAAGTTTTGCAAGTACAGGAGAGGAAACAAAAGCTTCAGGGGTCAGAAACTTCATCTTTTATTACGGCTGAAGCCAGAAAGTGTAAAAAACAGGCTGAGAGTGAAGGAACTGGGACACTTCAATTGTGTTTTCTGTGAAGGAGGAAAAATTCAGTCCTTAAATTGACATTTTGCAGTTCACTGTTCTTCGAGTCGTACAAAATTGTAAGGCTGTAATGTTATTACACTTACATTTTAATTATGAAATTAATATTATTTCATTCTTAAGCTAGTTTAAACAAAGTAATTAAAAATGTTCAACTTCTTGTATATTAGAAGCTTCTTTAGCTGGAAAGGGTTTTGGTGGGTTTTTTTTGGTCATAGAGAAAACATTAATGAAAACTAAATTTTCATATAAAATCGTGAAATAAAGAAGCAAATTTAGGTTTAACCAAGTTGTCTGTTGACTGCTACTGGAAGTCTTGTTCTCACATCCTTTTCCTCTGTGTGCTCTGCTGATGGGAAAATCCTCCCATTCATACTTTAAATGTCTGGAGTTTAGTTATTCCTGTTGTTGATTTGCTGTCCAACACCTTGACACCTTTAAATCCTTGTTTTTACTGTGCTTTTGGTGCATTTGTCATTAATAATATTTAATATTTCCCTTTGGCCTTAGTGGGGTTGTGAAACATGTTTCTAAAAATCAGAGGGCTGTTTGATTATTTAGTCCCATTTACTTTTTAAAATCTCTCAAAGCTTTCTGAAAACTCATTCATCCTAAGCTAAATTTTGATAGAATTTTGGGCTCTATTTCTGAATAAATAAGATGGATATTTTTACAAATGATCAAACAGATTGAAATAGTAGGGCATTTTTATATAAATATAGACTCAGGAGTGATCCAATGTGAATTATATTAAACTCAGTGGGAAACCATCCATTAACCTTAGCGAGAATAGAATCAGAATCCCAGAGACTGAATTCTGCTTCAGGAGCCCCGTGCCTGGGGATTATCCAAATAACTTCCTGATACTTTTATCAATGAATTGGACAATTAGTTGTGCTAATTAGCAGCATCACTTTGAAAGAACTACTCGGAGGAAGTGGAGTGACAACGACAGAGGCAGCAGGGATGGAGCTGGGATGAAATTCCTTCTCCTTCTCTGGAAATTTGGGGTTTCTCAGCCTTTCCAGTTCCAGGAGAATTTCAGTTGAGGCCTGAACCCAGAGCAGAGTCTGCTGGAGTCTCCTCTCTGCTCCCATGGCAGCATCTGCCCTGCAAGAGAGTTTAAAATAATCAAGATTTGCCAGTTATGGAGATGCGTGCCAAGAATTTTTAAATAAGAAGTAACACGGTTTAGAGAAGTTTACGTTATTTTCTTCGGGGAGGATTTAATTTTAAACAATGGCATAATGTCATGTCTAAAAGAGGACACTTTATTATGTGATGATAAAGTGTCATGAGGCAAAAATATAAACTGTTGGTGTGCTTGCTGCGTGAAATTCCTTCTCTCCTAATGAGTTTGGGGCTTTGGGATAAGAAATTTCTCTGAAAGTCCAGGTATCCTTTTTTTTTTCCTTATGCTGTGGGTATGTTCATCCAGGTGTTGGTGGAGTTGTGTACGTTGTGGAGAAATGGAAAAAGTTCTGATCTTGGGGTCGACACAAATATATTTATATGAAATGAACACAAATATATTTATATAAAATAATTGAGTCAGGAGGTAGAAATGAAGATATTCTGGTGGGTTGAGTCAACTTTTGCCTGTAGAGGAAATATTCCAGCAGTGTGGGAGCACAGGAGCAGCTGGAGGGGCAGGAGAAAAGAGTGGATATTGGGGTGGGAGATGAATTGTTTCTCCCTCTTGTTTGGGTTATTTTACCAAATGTCTTCACTTTTTGGGGGGATATTGATATTTTTTATGATAAGGCTGAGATAGAGACACCTAAAGAGAGAACCTGAGCATCCTGGTCCATAGGAAGTGTCCCTGGAATGGGATTTAAGGTCCCTTCCAACCCAAACATTCTGGGCTTCTGTGATTTAAAAAAAAAAGAAAAAAATCAATTATTTGTGAGTATGGAGTAGTAGCAACTAATTTTTTACTAACTCGTTCTTTTATACTTTTAGCAACATTTGTTTAGGAGAAAAGACAAATTTGCATTATACAGACCTCAAATTCTTTGTCTTCTCAGCTCTCCTCAGTTTCTCAGTTCTCTCTATATTAAATTAAAGATCAGTGAAGGAGAAAAGTTGATTACATTTCCATTGTGAGCCAGAAAACAGCGATGCTTGTACACCAGGTATGCAAAGGGGCTGAGGGAAACAAATCGAGTTTTCAAAGTGCTGTGTTACAGATGAATGAAAATAATTTGTAAAATATTCATCAAATTTAATTCCAAGATGTTTTGAGAAAACCAAAATAAATTGGGACGGGTGATTGTTGGGGAGACCTTTTTTCTTCAGACTTTACAGGTCTAAATCTTGAGTATGAACTTCAGCAAGATGTGGAGGATGTCCAAACTGCAGACTGAGGCATCAGCTACTCGGGATTTATAGGATTGAAATAATGACTAAACTGGTGTCTGGATTTTTTTTCCACTTGCAAATTAAAACTCCTTTTTGGTTTTTTTCCTGTCACTGGAGGCGCAAAAAAATAGATAATATCCCTTCTTACATCTTATGTGCTCAAAGCAACAGCCACTCAAATGACAGCACTGCCAAACCTTTGAAAAATGTTACTTATATCTATATATCACATATGTAAAGTAAATATGTTAGCATGTTAGCCTTATGTATCTATCACATCCATAAAGGAAATGCATCACTATGTTACATTTATAACAACCTATCACATAATTTAAAGAAGTGTGATGGTTTGTTGGCCTTCCAGCTGATTCCTGAATTAACTTCTCAGAAAGACCTGCCTGATTTTTGGTATTTCTTTGAGCTCTCGTGTTTTCCACGTGCTCCGTGGTGCTGTTAGGCAGTTCCAGTTCGTTGCTGAAGTTCTGTTCATCTGGCCAACCTGTTGTCGTACAGAAGCCCAGGAAAAGGCCATATGTTCCTGCAAAGGTAGCCTTGGAAGGTGGGATGGCTGCTGCTTCTTCTTTTTCTTCTGCCATCTGTTCCGTTTTGACTTCGTTTTCTCCAGATACCGTGTCTAGCAAATACTGGATAATAGATGGGAATTCTAATCAGTATGGAAGCACGGTTATTGTTCCCAACAAGAATCAGGTATTCAGAATTTTTTAGGCATTTCCCGTGCTCTTTGGCATTGTTGCAGTTAAAATTTAGAATTAAGAAGCTGTAAACAGATCAACATTACTTTTATTTAAACAATGCA
This sequence comes from Cyanoderma ruficeps, assembly GCA_008694505.1. Lineage (NCBI taxonomy): Eukaryota > Metazoa > Chordata > Aves > Passeriformes > Timaliidae > Cyanoderma > Cyanoderma ruficeps. The sequence goes on along the minus strand of VZDJ01000594.1, from coordinate 283,904 downwards.
CGCACTGAGATGCTCCCATGGTCACAGAGGGGATTTTCGGCGCCGCAGGCCTCAGGAATAAAATGAGCAAAACCATCCTGGATTTCTCCAAGTGGCTGCTGCTCTTTCCACTTGGAGTTTCTCATTCGTGTCCGTGTGCCATTCCTTGCTGGTCCAGCCCAAGCGTTCCTGCAGGCACAGGGATTAGGGAAGGATCTGGGTTAAGACTAATCCAGCAGAAATACACAAATCGGCTCCCTGGGCTGAGCCAGGAGGGACACACGGAGCACAGGGAGGAGTTGTGTCCTCTGACAGAGTGAGGGGCTGCACCTCAGGAATTCCCTCCTCAGGAATACCTCCTCAGGAATTCCCTTCTCAGGAATTCCCTCCTCGGTAATACTCTCCTCAGGAATTCCCTTCTCAGGAATTCCCTCCTCAGAAGTGCTCTCCTCAGAAATTCCCTTCTCAGAAATTCCCTTCTCAGAAATTCCCTTCTCAGGAATACTCTCCTCAGAAATACTCTCCTCAAGAATTCCCTCCTCAGGAATTCCCTCCTCAGAAATTCCCTCCTCAGAAGTGCTCTCCTCAGAAATACTCTCCTCAGGAATTCCCTCCTCAGGAATACTCTCCTCAGGAATTCCCTTCTCAGGAATTCCCTCCTCGGGAATACTCTCCTCAGGAATTCCCTTTTCAGGAATTCCCTCCTCAGGAATTCCCTTCTCAGGAATACTCTCCTCAGAAATACTCTCCTCAGGAATTTCCTTGTCAGGAATTCCCTCCTCATAAATACTCTCCTCAAGAATTCCCTCCTCAGGAATTCCCTCCTCAAGAATTCCCTAGTCAGGAATTCCCTTCTCAGGAATTCCCTCCTCAGGAATTCCCTCCTCAGGAATTCCCTCCTCAGGAATTCCCTTCTCAGGAATTCCCTTCTCAGGAATTTCCTCCTCAGGAATACTCTCCTCAGAAATACTCTCCTCAGGAATTCCCTTTTCAGGAATTCCCTCCTCAGGAATTCCCTCCTCAGAAATACTCTCCTCAAGAATTCCCTCCTCAAGAATTCCCTCCTCAGGAGTTCCCTCCTCAGGAATTCCCTCCCCAGGAATTCCCTCCTCAGATATTCGCTCCTCAGAAATACTCTCCTCAAGAATTCCCTCCTCAAGAATTCCCTAGTCAGGAATTCCCTTCTCAGGAATTCCCTCCTCAGGAATTCCCTCAAACTCCAGCAAAATGGAGGAGGAAGGAAAAAATCCGGTGTCCCCAAAGTTTTCGGGCTTTGTGCTGAGGAGACAGCAGAGCCCTGATTTAGGCCAAACTTTCTGGATTGAGGCTGAATTGGGGAAACCTGAAAATCCTGTGAGCTCTGTGGTTACTCCAGGCATAATCATGGACACATCATGTGTATTTTCACTCATTTTTATGCTGGTTATAGGAATAAAATTAAATAAAATTTGACCGAGGTCATGATTTGCCCTCACATGTTTTAAGTCACAGAATTCTGCTTGGTTTAGGGGCAAAATCTACAAGGCATTTGGGGAAAAAAAAAAAGTCTGCAAGTCTATAACCTACTTTCAATGGTTCTAAACTACTTTGAGGGTTTTTATATTAATTTATAGAAATGTCCATGTGTGTGAGTGTATATAAAAAGAGGTGTGTATATAAATAAGCAAAACTGGGCGTCTTTTTGCTATTTTCGTTCTCTGGAGTTTTGCGGTAGATCTTTTCAAGGATATCTCATTTTAAAGTCCTTTTTTCTCCATTCTCCAGCTGTGTGGGCTCTGTTTTTACAGCCTGAAATTCTCTCCAAGTATAAAGCAGGGGAGGATACAGCCAAACCTGGAGCCTGCCTGGACTGCAGGGAATTCTCCTGGATCTGTGTGTATGGACAGTGAAAGCAGAGAGGGAATCCAGTTCCCATCCTTCCAGTGGGAGCTTAAGAATAATTTGCCTTTCTGCAAACCTCCCTTTAGTCCAACAAAATGTGTTTTATTGCAGGAAGAAGAGGCTTTATCGCAACAAAACGGGCAAAAAAACCACAAAGACTTGAAGAAACAGCACTTCTCTAATTCTTCCCTAAAGTTCCGAGAAGCACCGAATCCTAAAGGATTACACCCACCAGTCTTCCTGATTTCAGGTAGGTGAATTCTCTCTCTGTTTCTCTTTCTGACAGCCCAGGGGAGGTGAGGATTCCCATTCCCTGGAAGTGTTCAAGGTTGGACAGGGCTTGGAGCACCCTGGGATAGTGGAAGTTGTCCCATGCTTGGAGTGGGAATGGATGGAATTTCAGGTCCCTTCCCACCCAAACCACTCTGGAGTTCTCTGATTTCTCTCAAATGAAAGGCAGTCCAATTAATAAATATAATTTGGTGTGACTTTTTTTTCCCCTTAGCAAAATAAAAACAACAACTGCTGTAAAGAAAAGCAGAAGAACTGGATGCTCCCAAACAAAAGCTGCTGCTGTTATTTTCCAGCACGGAGCTCGTGGCTCTAATTTGGAGTTAAATGGTTTGGAGGAGAGGTTTTCGGTTATGCCACAGAGTAAATAAGAAAAATAACCTGAGAAACAGCCAATAATCAAGTTGTTTGATTTAGAAGAAATGCATTTAAAACCCAGCTAAAGTAAAAAGAGAACTGGCTGACTGCCACCCTCTTTTTTACTCATTTGTGACAGCACACAATTAAAAAGTTCAGTTTGTTGCTCTTACAGGAATAACTGTTTTTGGTATTTTTCATGTTTGCTCATAAGAAGTATCTTTAATTTTAGATCCTCCAAATACAGTAGTTGTAAGAATATTGTTTGTATCTGGAGAGATTAGATGGGGACAGGATTTTTTTAATCTGTTAGCACAGACTTGTTATGTAAATAGGAAGCTCACAAAGGAAGGAGACAGCAAAAGGCTCTGAAAAAAACAGATGTGTCTCCCCCTGAAATAAAGTCACCACTGGATTCCTGCAACTTTTTTGGGAAGTTTATTGTTAGAGATGTGCATGGAATCTAAAAAAAACCCCCCAAATTCTTTAATCACTCTGTAAGTCCATTTCCATATGCTCAGTACAGATAATTTTATCATTAATTTGTTGTTGCCATTTCATTTTAATAAATTCAAAATCAGACCATTCATTTAAATGAATTCTTCTGACGCTTTGCTGTTGATTTCTGGAGGCCTTTAGAGGAACCTCCTTTCCCTGCTGCTCCTCCAGTCCTCAGCACTGGCCATGTGACCCAGATTTTTTAAGCCCTTCTATGACTTTAGGTTTTATTCTTGGGCTCTTCCATCCATCTATTGGAATTGTTTCCAGTAAATTGGAGTTTTACAGTGGTTGCTGTGATTAGCATTCTGTACTCATGGGGAGTTCTTCATAAAAATGTCTCTGATCAATACCTTTCAATGTGCTTAAACATTAATAAATAATTTCATATGAAGTTTGTTACATCCTTAGTGGAATTATGATCTGAAATACATTTTTATGCAAATTCTTTAATGGTAGGTTATACCATCTTTCTGTCTGTTTTTGCTACTGTGAAGATAAATTATAATTATATGAATAACCTGCATAAAATGCTCATGTTTTAAAGTACTTCCATTCAGTTATATCTGTATTTTCAATAATATTTATGGACTGAGTGTCCCTTGTTAGTACGAACAGGTAAACCCTTTATAGAGCCTAAACATTGAAGTTTTCTAGTGTCCTTAAGAATACCTAAATATATATTCATAATTTATAGGGTATCATTTATAAAATCATATTGATTGGGGAAGAACTTTACAGAGTTAATCATTTTTATTTTAAGTAGCTTGCATGTAAAAAAAACCCGTTCCTGAAAGGCTCTGCCAGGTTGGTAAATGCAGTTTGAGACAGCGAAGATCATTAATGCCCTTTTTTACAAAATGCTGAGCCCTAATTTTGCACTTAAATTGGGAAGATCAATTGAAAACTCGGTTAAATTGGGGATACTGATGAAATCAGTGAAGCCAAGCTGCAGGTTTTGCTTCTGGACTTCACTAAGATATTTAAATAATCACGGGAAGTGCTGTCTTTGGTTTCACAGCCAGTGCACTTTGGGACTTTGGTTGTCACAGGGTTGTGTTACACCCTGTTTGTTTGGCTTATCTGAAATTTTTCATTCCCATTTTCTATCAGGGTTTTCTGTGACAGGAGAAGGTTTTAACAACAACCCAGACCTTCACTGTGTGATGATAAATGTCTTTAAAAGAGATTCCAAAGAGGCCATTTGAAAATCAGAACTAATTCTTTCCATTTTTCTGAAGGATTCAAAAAATCGCTGATGTTGCATTTGGTTTTAATGAAGATTTATTGGGGGAAAAACGTGAAATCCCCAATTATTGTGAATTTGATGCCCAACTGTGCCTGTGCTGAGTCCTCAGGCTCTCAGATCTGAGGGTTTAAAGGCCCCATGAACTCTTTGGGATATTCCTTTAACCTCATGAGCTCCAATCCATTTCACCTCTGGAACAATCCAATTAATGGACTCCAGGTCCTGGGCAGGCTGCTGGCTCCTCTCGTGGTCAGGGGGATTCCGGCAGCGAATCAGTGTTGGAGGGACCAAGGCTCTGGGGCAGCTCAGGAAGGACAGGAATGGCCCAGGAGCAGGCAGGTGTTGGGGAACGATGAGCCAAGGCCAGGCTGGATGGGGTTTGGAGCAACCTGCACTAGTGGAAGGTGTCCCTGCCCATGGCAGGAGCTGGAATCAGCTGATTTCAAAAGTCCCTTCCATCCCAAACCATTCTGGGATTCCATGATCAAACAGTTTCAACCAACGTCCTGTCCCTGAGCCAAGACTCACTCACAGCTCAAAGCCATTCCTGCAAAACAAATCTTGCTTTTTTCTCACTACCCAGTAATTGTGCAGGGGCTTGCAAAGCAATCAAGGACAGTGGAACGGAGGCATTTGGCTCATGGTTTTAATTGCAATCCTGTGGTTGTCCCAGCAGATGTGAGTGGGGTGCAGGAGCTCCTCAGATGAGGGCTGGAGGGAGGCCAGGAGCCGGCCCCGATGGACATAGCCCGTCATCGAGAGCACCACAGGAGACTGTCTAAAGCAAAGCTCAAAGGGCAGCAGGGATTTTAAAAAGCCTAAAAGATTCCCTAAAAGATAACTTGAAGCAAGGCCATGAGAAGCAATGTAGGTGAGTATTCCAAGGTAAATCAGAGTGTTTATTGAGCTGGGGAAGTTTGGAATTTTTATTTCTTTTTTGGTAGTTTTATGCTGTGGCGGCGAAGTTTTAAGATAAAATATTTGAGGCAGCATTAAAAAAAAAAAAAACAAACCAAACAGAAGATCAGGCATCTTCAACATTTTATGGTGCTGAAGTAGAAAAGTAAACAGTTCAACAGTTCCTGCCCTGGTGGAAGGTAGACAGTGCACCCAAACATGGAGTTTTTGATAAGAGAACAAAGAATAAAACTTTCCTGACCTCGATTGAAGAGATTGTATCCAACCAGCATGTGAAGTCCTGCATTTTAAAGGGGGGAGACCCACCATTTTGTGCTGCTGCGATTCAGGTGGAGCATTAGTCATGGTTGGGAGGGATAAATTTTGACATCATCAAACAACAGAACTCCAGTTCTCTGCTGGAAAATCTGCGGCACCATTCCTGCCCTGGGTGACGTTGGAGTAGCAAAGTGGAGCTGCCTGAAATGGAGCCAGACCTCTCCAGCACAATATCGAATCAAATGCTCTTATTCTTCTAGATTTTCCTCATCAAAACACAAGGTTACACCATGTCAACAACCAGCAGATGGGGAAAAGGAACATCCCAGGAAGCTCAAAGAACACGCTTGGAAACGGAGCTATAAATACCAGGCTAATTCCATAGCTTTAAGATTTCTCCAAAGCTTTTTTAAATCCCTCCAGAAAAGGCTGAAGAGATCCCTAATCTGAAGTGGCCCAGTTGAAGGGGAATGTGTGTGTGTTTTTATTTTTAAATGAAGTTACATCTTACAATAGCGTTGGGCATCTTAGTGAGTCGCCGGAGTGGCTGTGCAATATTTGTTGGATCAAAAGAAGGATTTTAAACACATTTTCATTCTTATCAGGACTTCCTTCTTCAGAGGAAATGTGGAATTCTGTCTGATCCCCTCTGGAGTGAGGAGTGCAGCATTCCCATGGAATCACTGATGGTCACAACTCATTTGGAATCTTTTTTATTTTTTAGAGCTCCTGATTAGGGAGAGCTGACACAAGAACTCCCAAAATCCCTTGGTGGAATTTTATGTCAATCTCTTCTTCCCTGTGAGGGTGATGAGGCCCTGGCACAGAATTCCTAAAGGAGTTTGGGATTCCTCATCCATGGAAGTGTTGGAGGAACCTGGGACAATGGGAGGTGGCCCTGCCCGTGGCAGGGGTGGGACTGGGATGAGCTTTAAGGTCCCTCCAACCATTTTGGGATTCTCTTTCCCATGGAATCTCTTCATTCCTTAAAAATATCCCAGATTTTCTTGGGGTGTGTTTGCTCTTGGTGAGATCAAAGGCAGGAGGTGTTTTGCAATACTAGACCTACCCTTATAGTTTAAAAAGATAATACCATAAAAAATAATATTAAAAACATTAAAATATTTCTTCTTTCTTTATTTTAAAACAGATTTTTCATGTCTATTTATTCAATTTGAATAAATAAATTTCATTTAAATTGGTATTAGCCAGAGGAATGCAAAGCAGAGCAACCAGCCCGTGCCAGATTTAGAAATCAGGGCTCTTAAAGAACAGCTGAAAAGGGCTGGGTTTGTTTATTGCTGGAAAAAAAAGGAGCACTGTAGGATGGGCAGAAAACAGAGATAAGAGGGTTTTATCAAAGCTGTGCTGGGGGTTGCTCTGTAGATTTAAAAAAAAAAACACAACAACTAAAAAGCAAGTTCAGTTTGCACCAAGTGGAATTTAGGAGAGACAGAAAGAGAAAACAGGCCAAGGGGTTTTTTTTGTTTTACCTCGTATGTGACTGCAAATATGGATGGAAAGCTGGGATATTTTACCTCTCACTGTCAGGAAACTTTTAAAAACACACAAAGAAGGAGCTTTTAGAGAAAATTTCAGTCATTTTGGCCTTCCCCACTGGCCACGGGCTGAGCATTTCGCTCTCCTGAGATCTTCATTCACATCCTCAGTTTAATTCTGTCACCTTAATTTTGGGATTAAATTTGTCTCATTTCCCCGCAAACCTTTTCCATCCCTGACAGCACCTTTCAGTTGAAGGTGTGCAGCAAAAATGAACCAAAGGAGACCTTTATTTTCTCAAATAAAACGCTTGGAAAAGCTCTTCTTTCAAAGAGAGTGAAATTTGGGATCAGGTTTGGAAGTTGGCCGAGTCCAGGATCTGGTGCGGAGGAACATGAGAAATAAATCCCTGCAGCACAAACGTTAAATATCTTGTGATGAAGAGTTCCCTGAGTGGCTCTTTGCCCACATTTCCCCCAATAATTCACTTTTTTGGAGCAGAACGTCCTCAATATCTGCATCAGGCAATTCCAGAGTTGTTCTTTTGGGATACTTTCCGAGAATAAAGAACTGTTGGAGTTGTGAGTTAGGGATATGTATTGTCTTATCTATTGTCCTGGCTCTTATCATTTTTGGAGCTTTGTTCTTAAACTCCTGGATGTGCTGCATCCTTCAAGGCCCACATGGTTTTAATTTCTGGGTGCCTGTGGGCCTTAATCTCATTTTTCTTTCCCTTGCTTTGATGAGCTGCTGGAATTCTCTTATGCTTGTCAAGCTTGACTCTGATTCACCCTTTTGTTTAGCTCCTTCTGAAGAGAATCAAACTTTTCCTGTCTGTTTTGGGGGGAATTTCTCATGCAGGAAAGTCAGGTTTTTTAGAGGAAAGCCTGGGATACCTGGCAGGGCAGAGCTGAGCATCATCACCAGCTACCACTTTGCTGTGCAGTTTTAAATTTATTTAAAAGTAAATTTGTTTAGCTCCTTCTGAAGAGAATCAAACTTTTCCTGTCTGCTTTGTGGGGAATTTCTCATGCAGAAAAATCAGGTTTTTCAGAGCAAAGCCAGGGATACCTGGCAGGGCAGAGCTGAGCATCGTCACCAGGTACCACCTTGCTGGTTTTTAAAAATAAATTTGTTCAGCTCCTTCTGAAGAGAATCGAACTTTTCCTGTCTGCTTTGGGGGGAATTTCTCATGCAGGAAAATCAGGTTTTTTAGAGGAAAGCCAGGGATACCTGGCAAGGCAGAGTTGAACATCACCACCAGGTACCACCTTGCTGTGGAATTTTAAATTTATTTTAAAAGAAATCCTCTCTGAGGAATGTTTCAGCAGCCCTGCTCTGGTGATTTATCCTCAAATCAACTGTTTGATTCTCCAGGAGGCAGAAAACTCCACTCCTCACCCTTTATTGGCCAAAGAAATTTATCTTCATTAAGGTGATGCTGTGAACACGTCTGATCATCGTTGTGTAAGAATTCATCCCCAAAATACACAGACACCAACTTTGAGGCACTTTGCTCCTTTTTAGTGGGCTAAAAACACTTTTAGTCTGGCTGAAAAGGAAATCTGAGTGAAGGGGTTGGGGCAGCCAGACACTCCTGAAGCACAAGATTTTATTTAAAATTAGTGGGGGCAAGAATTTTGATGATTTGTGTTGCCAGAATCCAGATGAAATGGAGTAAGGCTGATTTTGTAAAAAAAAATAAATCCTATATTGGCAGTTGCTTAAATATTAGATGATTTTTTTTTCCACGTTGTGGTATTTGACAGAAACGAGATGTGCACAAAACAAGAAGTGGGAATAGTTATTTCATCATTTATCCTAAGAAACCTTTCTAAGTGTTTATAAATATGAAGAAATAACTAAGAGTAGTTTAATATTGGAATCTTCACATGCTGAGTGGAGTTTGCTGCTCACTGTTGCTTATTTTCTGTTTTAACTGATTCTTTTCCAGCTTGGAGCGAACAAGATGAGCAGAGCCACCTTCAGTCTGACCCTGAATGAGGAGAAAGGTCAGGATTCTTTTCATTTTCATTTCAATCCCCTGCCCCGCTCTTAATTGATACATTAAAGTCACTTCCTCTGGGCTTTTCTGCTTTCAGAGGTTTTAAATAACAAAGCAAAGGTGATGTTTTAGTGGCAGGACGAGCAGGAATGTTTTGGAATCAAGTGGCGAGTTCAGGGAAGAGCTGAGTCAGAGCAGTGAGAGGAGAAGAAGGGGCTGGGGAAGGAAAGGTCATGTATACAAATCTTCATCGAGATTGATTTCAGAATGGTTAAACTCAGAACTAATAAATCTCTGCTAGAGCAAGAAGGAAACATTTTGGCATTTAAAAGGATTAAAACCACTTTTTTTTTTTTTTTTTNTTTTTTTTTTTTTTGTAAATACCTGTGAACTTTTGCATCCTGTTTGTTTGAGAGAGAAAACTCTCTCAAATAAAACAATAGGGCCAAATTCTCCAAATACTTCTACATTCAATTAGTGAGTAATTATCTGCTAATGGAGAGATTAATCAGATTTTCAGGGTCCAGAGGCAGTCCAGACTCTCCAATATTATTCCATTTATGCCAGATAAGACAGCAAGGTTTGCACTGAGGTGTCTCAAGAGCTGATTTTTATTGTTCCCATATATTTTTTTAATACCTTAAGTGTATTTTCATCAGGGAAATTGCTGAGCAGAGCTGCATAATTCAATAAACAGTTGGAAAAAAAAAAAAAAGGGAGACTTGGAGAAAAAAAAAACTCCAAGGCTCTAAAAATAGTCCAGTCACGTGATTACTACTTTGGCACAAAAGCATAATTTATGGGTTTAATTTGTAATCTTGCTACACTTCTGACATTCTCCTGCACAGGAACTCGGGCTGAATAATTCAAATTATTGAAATATTGCTCCGTCCTCAACTTCAGGTGGCTGATACAAAGGAGGTTGATTCTGTTTATTGAGATCTCTGCGTTGCAAACGTGGGAGGATGGGTTTCATTTTTGTCATTTATTGCTTCATTTTTGGGCTCAAAATTAATGGAGGTCTGGGGCTATTCAAAAATTGTTATTCCTTTCCCCACATTTCCAGGAATTTTGATATTTTTCTTGGGTTTTTTAATTGGCTAAAATCTAATTGAATTTTCATGGTCAGTTTTTTAAAAGAGTTCAGTTCAAATATGTGGTTTTTTTTCTTTTCAATTAAATCTTTATTTTCCCAAATTTCCATTTCCCTGGTAACCTCTAAGTCAATAAACTCCAGCAGAACTGAACACTTACAGATAGTTATTTTCTCCTCAATTCCTGCATCTCTTAATTAGATATTTTCAGAACATTCTCTATCAATGATTCCTGAAATTCATATCATCTTCATTATCAAAGCACTGCAGAACTGTGCTGAATAATATCAGGTTTTTGGGAGCCTGAAATGTGAGAATTGAAAGAAAATTCCTCATTTCTTTCTCCCCAATTCCCCTACAATGAAGTTGACGTGAAGTTTCCCCACTTCTCATTAACAGTAATATTCCATTTAATAACATTCCCTGGGGAAGTTTGGATAACAGTGGCCTCGTTCTTAGCTGATTTCTGGTGGACACCAAATATTAACTTTAATTTTGACAAAATCTGGGCTCTGCCATCAGAGCAGGTCTGTGGCACACGCACAGTTCTGACCCGTTTCCTTTGGAAAGAAAAAAATCCATGTGGAGGAAATCCTGGAGGAGCAACCCGGGTGTCCTTCCATGGGGTGGACACAATAAATAGAAATAAAAATAAATTAAATAGAATTATAAATTAAAATTATATTATATATTATAATATTCGTTAGGTATATCATATAACATTATAATATATTACATTATGATTTTAAATATAAATTAAATATAAATATAATTAAGGTATAAAGAAGTATTAATAAATCCATAATGAACACCTAGGGATGAGTGTTCAAAATCTTCTTTTTTTCCTGATTTTTTTGGGGGGGTTTGGGTATTTTTTGGGTTTTGTGGGTTGTTTTTTGGTTTTGTGTGGGTTTTTTGGGGGTTTTTTGGGTTTTGGTGGGTTTTTTTGTTGTTGTTTCCCTATTATTAGAAGTTTAAAATGTCTTTTCTTTTTACTTTCTT
>VZDJ01000594.1:254040-266624 GCA_008694505.1 Cyanoderma ruficeps | reverse complement strand
ATCTTTCAGGCCGTTCGATTGGAGCCAAGGAGTCAGCAAAGAACCTCAAGGAGACAACTTGGATCATGACCAGAAGATAAAAAAAAAAGAAACTAAAAAGAATGTGGCATATAAAGGGTGTGATACCTGGAGGTATTGGATCTGACTCATGTTTATAAAAATGAGACGAGCTTTCACGAAACACAAGTTATCTTAGACAGTCATCAAGCTTGGAGCCATCATGCTGTTGAACTAGAAATTCTCCTTTTCCCCATTCTCCTTTCTGACAGGTAACAAAGGATTGGTGAATTATGATTTTCCCCAGTTGGAAGCACTAATTTTTATCTATATAGTTCATCCTTATGAATATATAAGGAGTTAAACGTTGCGTATTTAATGTGGATTATAATGGGAAAGTGACTCATTAACCAAAATGGCCACTTTTGAGGACTTGGTTTCAAACTGAGCTGGAGCCTCCCGATGCACTTTGTAGGATTTGGGGAAAGCTGTGCTGCAGGGCCTGCTTTGGGAGGCCAGGATGACATGTAGTAAAAGGATATCACCTTACTGTTGATATCTTCGAAGACTCATAACCAGAAACAGGAAAATGAATGGTGGGAAGGAGTGTGACGGAGGGGACACGGATGGAGGGCCACCAGCAGTGCAAGTTCCCGTTGGTTGGCAGCGGAGGGTGGACCAAAGTGGAGTTCTCTACATCAGGTAAGGTCACCTCAGGGGCTGGGCTGGTGTTTGGTGGAGTTTGGCCAGGACGTGCAGGGGGTTCCTGACCCAGCTCCTTTCTTCTGCTCAAAAACGTCGAGGAGTTGTTCCTTCGAGTGCAAGATGGCCTCGGAAGCTGAAGGAGGGGTAGATTGAGGTGGGAGATTGGGAAGGAATTCCTGGCTGGGAGGGTGGGGAGGAGCTGGGCTGGAATTCCCAGAGAAGCTGTGGCTGCCCCTGGATCCCTGGAAGTGTCCAAGGCCAAGCTGGACAGGACTTGGAGCAGCCTGGGACAGTGGAAGATGTCCCTGGGTAGGGATTGGAACTGGATGAGCTTTAGATCCCTTCCAACCCAAACCATTCTATGATTTTGTGATTCTTTTCAAACTAAATTCAAGTCATTCAGCTCCAGACCCATTTTTTAATACCCATGAAGGTTCTGTGTTCATTATCACTGATGTTCTCCAACTTTTATGGATCTCTCACGTTTCTCATGCAGGAAAAAAAAAACAACAAGAACATAAACCAAAATCCAAAGTCTTACATATTTTATTTGTTTATTTGTCTCAGCTTATTGGATTTTTGTTTGCTTCGCCCTGGAATGGTCACAAAGAAATGCATTGAAATTGCTGTGAAATAAATGTGCTCAGACAAAGAGAGCCTAAATTAAACGTTATTGGAAAAAAGATCAAAGTTAGCTTTATAAAATGTGGGGACATTAGGTTTGCATCACACAAGGCTGTGTGATTATCAGTCAGTTACTTGCTTAAATGTCTTCCACTGCTCTGTGATAAAAATAACCACATCTCCCAACATTTTGTGAATTACCAATACAGAGTCTTTAATGAGGCAGAGCACAGTCCAATTTTACACTAAACTACCTGAAAGGATCAGATGCATTCCAGGATTTCTCGTTTGTGTTCTCCATCAGCAGAATCAAAGCCAGTCCATGCCAGTGATCCCCATGGCAAAGAGAAACCACCCTGCCCTTGTATTCCTCACTGAGCCTCTCACAGACCAATGGCAAAGGAAAAGTTGTGGATTAGGGGTTTTTTTTCCCCAATAATCTCTATATCCAGACGTCAGAAAAATAATGCTTTGATATTTTTGTGTACCTGGTGATCCCACCAGCTTTTGAACTTCATTTCCCCCAGCCCCAGCGAGTTTTGGTGAAGCTCATTCCTGCCCTCTTCCCAAGTTTTCCAATTTATCTTTTTCTTCTTTGGTGAATTTTCTGGTGTTTTTATGTATCTGATGATCCCACCAGCTTTTAAACTTCATTTCCCTCAGCCCTAACAAGTTCTACACACCAGCTTTGGTGAAGCTCATTCCTCCCCTCTTCCCAAGTTTTCCAATTTGGTTTTTTCTTATTATTATTATTCTTTGGTAAATTTTCTGGTGGCCTTCTCTGAGTTGTTCTGATGAAGCCAAGTATTTGACGCTCCTGTCTGGTGCAGGATGTGCTGGTTGGAAAGGGTGGAAGTCCAAAACAATCCAATCTCCTGCCTGACACGGAGCATCCCCAGGGCTCTGAGGGCAGCTGGATCCTCCAGGATTGAGTTTCCACAAGCTCCTGACTGCCCTGCCAGCATGCACAGCCTTCATGGAGGCAAGGAAAGGTCAAACAATATTGACTCCACAGCTATCCCAGGGAAAATTAGTGGATATATTAAGATCTGACATGATTTAAGTGGAATAGATGATCCCAGCTGAATAAAGACTCTCTTGTTTGTGCCTCCTCGGAAGGCACGGACGCTTTCCTGTCAGCTGTCAGCAGTTGCTTTGGATTAAATCAAGATTAAATCCATTCATTAACTGGTTTTCATTACCTGGTAGAAGCACTGAGTTGACTCTCAGGGCTTTTCTTAGCAAAACTGAGCTGCTAAGTGGGGCCTAAATCATCCCAAGGCCAGGCTGGGCAGGGCTTGGAGCAGCCTGGGCTAGTGGAAGGTGCCCACGGCAGGGCTGGAATCAGCTGATTTTTAAGGTCCCTCCCAACCCAAACCAGTCTGGAATTCCATGATTTTGTGGCAGTTTCTTACAGAGGAAGCTGTGGCTTGTCCTTGGTGTTACAGACACGTCAGTGACTTTGTGCACACGCAGAAGAGACTTTGCAGTTACAGCTCTGCCCAGGATCAAGGCAGAAACGGGGGGAAATGGCCCTTTTTAACATTCAGTTGGGTTTTGTGGGCCAATAACCCTGCATGTGTGTGCAGCAGGAATATTGGATCCCACATCCCACAGTTTCAGTGGATTGACCTTCCTTTCCACTCACTGATTGGCAGCACTCTCCTTTTTATTCCAGGATCTCCTGGAGCCTGCACTGGTTTTGTGTGCCCAGGCAAACAGCACAGCAAGGTTATTTAAAATCACTTCTTTCTAAAAATACCCCAGGAAAAGTAGCCTTTTTTAGCCAATCCAAATAAAATACATCCTCGCTCCAGAGCATATTCCCAGAAATGCCTTTTTACAGGAGATTTTTTAAGGATCACGGAAAGCGTCTGGAGAGATTTTGGGTGTAGACAGGATGGTCCAGAGCAAATGTCAGTCTGGGATTCTCCCTTGGGAAGCTGTTACATCCTCCAGTGGGGAGTTTGCCCGGGCTCAGCATGAACAGGACAGGTGGGAACATCCAGAGGGATCACGCAGGATCCTGCTTTAATTAAAATAAATCAAAGTAAAGAGCAGTTTCCCCCTGCTCCCCAAGGATTTCAGGCAGGGAAAGTTTGACTCCTGACCAGTCACCAGACCTGGACCTTTATTTTTAGATTGCTCTTTCATCTTCCTCACCCTCCAAACTGTCACTGCTACGCAGATTCAACCTGAGCACTCCTCCCAAAAATAACTATTTCAGGGCATGCCTGGCAAAGAAATGACTTATTTAAACTGTCAGCAGAACTTTAAATGTCACTTGCAGATGTTGCTTTAGATGTGACTCTGTTCTGGTGCAGGGTGAGGTGTTTATGTGTTGGATTCTAAGTCCCAAAGTTCATCATAGCTTGGAATTTTGAGTCAGGAGTGTTTTCACGATCCAAACTATTCCACTTGAGCTGTTTTTGTTTGAATTGGGGCTATTTACAGCTGCCATTAATAACCACTGGTTTATTCCAGACAAACAGTTCAGCTGGCCCAGCAGTAAAGAGCAATCTGCCAGTGACAGGCCGGGGACACGAGAAGTTTTTTGGGTTTTTTTTTCATCTTATGAATCAGAGATTTTGCCGTAACAGAGTTCCCAGTGCCCTATTTTGGGATGTGCAGATAATGATTTTCTGCTGGGAGTTGGAGGAATCCGAGTGCAGTTTATCAGGAGCTCCCTGGCCTGGCTCCTTGGTGTAATATTTCTTAGTTTCAAGTGAGAAGGTCGAAATTTTAGCTGAATGAAACCAAACATTGTGCAACAAAGAGGCCCAGCTGCAAGGGTTTTGTTTCCTTTAAAATATCTTTTGGGTTTTGGTGGGGTTTTTTTGTATTATCTCAATCCTTGAATAAAAGCAAGAAGTACTCTGAGAAAAAAAAAAGAAATGTGATTTTCCCCACTGTCCTTGTGAGCAGATACAAATCCTGACCTGTCCCAGAGCTTGTATTCATAATTTCTGTTCCTTTGCAGTCCCAGTGGGTCTTTATTATCCTGCTTGGAGCAGGTGAAGACTTACTTGCTGACTGATGGAACGTGCAAGTGTGGCCTAGAATGTCCTCTTGTTCTTCCCAAGGTAAAGCACAGCATCGTTTTGGGTCTGGGTGCAATGAGATTTATCAGCCACTCAAACTCTCTTCAGATCATCTCTAAAATAAGTGCTGTCCACCCAGAGTTAGACCTTAAAATACAAAATTCAGCTCCCCTCTGCCCTGTCCCCTCTTGGAGAGGATCTGACTCAGTTATTATAAATATCTATTGTATTTAATGAATTTAATATATATTTTTAATATGTGAATATATTATAAATAAATTCATTTTTGTCATTTTATATATAATGGATTTTATATATATTTATTTAATATGTGAATATATTATAAATAAATTCATTTTTTTATTTGTCATTTCCAAACATCCTGTCAGGGAATCTCTTGGGCAGTACAGGAGCAGTCAGGAAGAGAGGAAAATCCCTCTGTACTCCGTCTAAAATTCCTAATTTATGTGAATTTGGCGACTTTGTTGCCTGTAGTGGTTATTTTAAACGCTGGAATTTTCCCTGCCAGGTCTTTAATTTTGATCCTGGAGCTGCTGTGAAGCAGAGAACTGCTGAGGATGTTAAAGCGGACGAAGATGTCACCAAACTATGCATTCACAAAAGGAAAATTATTGCTGTGGCTACACTTCATAAAAGCATGGAAGCACCACATCCTTCACTGGTTCTAACTAGTCCTGGTGGTGGAACAAGTGAGTAAAATGAGATCATGCAATAATCTGATTTTTAGACACATAATTACTATGCAAAACCACCCCAAAAGTCTGACTGTGAGTGCAGAAATAAGCAGATTGGAGGAATAAATAAAGGGAGTAATCAGAGATAGGGAGGTAGATAGGAAATGAGTCTAAAAGCAGGTCAGCCCAGACTAAGAGCATGATTTTCTTGGAAAAGATATCAGATTGTTCTAGACAAAGAAAATACATTAGCTCTCATCTTTTGGAACTGTAGTAATATGTCTGATATTCTGTCACATGGGAAATTAGAGGAGCAGAATAAAGTGATTATGAAGGGATTAGGATGTGGCTAAGGACTTGGCTAAATGGGAAATTGTATTGTAAAGGAGAATAGACAGCAAGAGGAGATCTCCACTGTCATTTCTCAAGGATTATTTTTGGCCACCAACCTGGATTAGCATTTTAATTATCCCCATCAATAAAAAAAAAATTTAAAAAAAAAGAGGAAATTTGTTGGTGACTGAAGTTGACAGGTATTCTCCAAACAAAAGATCAAAACCTTGTAAAGCCAGGGGGGCTCCCTGAGAACTGGAGTGAAAGCAAAGTTAGCACTGAAACAGCTCCAAGCCCAGAAATTCATCCAGAATCAGGGGCTTTGTAAGGATCACAAGATTCTGAAGAGAATTACAAATCCAGTGGGCAGGACAAAGGAGGGAAGGGGGCTGAGTTTATCTTTCTGTACTCTGGTGTTGCAGCTCCTGGGAAAAGGCCTGGGAGCTCTCTGTCCCCCTCACTGCTGTGATGACACCTGGCCAATTGCTCTTCCCATTTCAAAGTGGACAAGTTACGAGAAAACCAAGAAATAATAAATTTTAGATAAGTGCCAGTGCTAAGATCCCCATGCTGTTCATAATACCGATGTGCCCCTGCATTTTCACCTTGAAATTTAGGATTTAAAACCTTTCTTGAAAATGTGTTTCAGTGAAATTTTGTTTTTAACCAACAGTGCAATTTCCCAAGTCTCTGTGCATTTCCTTGCTTAATGTTTTCTATGAGTAGTATTTAAATTACATTCCTGTTTTCAAAAAATTAGCAAAATGAAGGAAGTAATTGATATATATTTATGTGCTCTTACTTTCTCTGTCGGTCAGAATTTTGTGCATAAGCAAAGAAGAAAATTCCCCAATAAATCCCCTTGTAGGCAAAATTTTTGCAGATTTATATGTGACCATTTTCTTATTTCGAGCACTCAAGGTGAGGCCTCTCCTAATTATTTTATTTTGCAGTTCAGCCTTTAGTTTTATCCCCTAAATGAGACTTTGGTTGTATTTTGGGAGAGAGGAAATGTTTGTTTCGCTCATACTGGAGCAAATAGGATGAAGGCAGGACTGTCAGTGCCACCTGACCAGGCTGCAGGAAAGATGAGCAGAGGGATTTCAAGGCACCTCTGAGTTCATTTGAGCACAGAATTTTTAACTCCCAATTCCAGTTGAATTTTGCACATCCAGAGGCTGCATGCCAAGCACTCCGCGCTGAATTGCAAATTCCCAGAGCAACAAAACTGGCAGAAAGTCCCCCAGACTTGGAGCTGCATGTGCTTCTAGTCTGGATGTAAAACATCGGGAAAAAATCCTTTTTAAATAAAGATGGAAAGTGGCCTTGTGTTTGTTGGAAGGGTATAGCCTCAAAAGTGGGATTTACAGGGAATTCTTCCATCGTGTGCAAATATCCCCAAGACTTTCATCCTGAAAACAAACAGAGAGCATTCAGGATCCCTCAGCAGGGACAGCGTTTGGGACAGGACCTTTTTCTGTGGGAAACGATTGTCGATCCTGGCTGGGCTTTGTTCCTCCTGTCCTCAATAGATGGTGCCAGAGGCTCCTTTTCCCTGCCACAGCCATCCCGCTCCTCCTGCCACAGGGGGGATGCTGGAGATGCAGGAGGCTGGAGGGGGTGGCTGGAAAAGGCAAAAGGGAAGGAAAAAGGGTTAAAATGGTCCTTAATTCTACGGGGTATGGAATTACAGCTGTGTAGTTGGGATCAGGCAGGGTTCCGGCAGCCGCTCGGCGATTGAGGGTTTTCTTTCTGCTGAAGTAAAAGTTTAGCCAAAGGCTCGCTGAGCTTTTTGGGAGTATTTTCCCCCTCAGCAGCTTTGCCCTGAAACGTGGGACACTGGATTTCCAGGCAGTAACTGTTGCATGTTTCCCATCCCAGGTGCAACGCCAGTAGTTCCCACCCGAGCAGCAACTCCAAGGTCGATGAGGAATAAATCGCATGAAGGAATTACAAATTCTGTGATGCCGGAATGTAAGACTCCTTTCAAGTTGATGATGGGGGCATCTAATGCCATGGGTAGGCTTTATGTGCAAGAAATGGCTGGAAGCCAGCAAGCAGAGCTCCATCCTGCCTATCCCAGGCAGAGATTGGGGAGCAATGAACTGGGGCAGAAGTCTCCGTACCGCGGCAGTCACGGGGGAATGCCCAGCCCGGCGTCCTCGGGGTCGCAGATCTACGGGGACGGCTCCATCTCCCCCAGGACCGACCCGCTCGGCAGCCCCGACGTCTTCACCAGGAACAATCCCAGTTTTCACGGAGCACCCAACTCCAGTCCTATCCACATGACCAGGACGCCTCTGTCCCCGCCGTCAGTCATGCTCCACGGCTCTCCCATACAGTCATCCTGCGCGATGGCCGCAAGGACTAATATACCTCTTTCCCCCACCCTGACCACCAAGAGCCCGGTCATGAAAAAACCCCTGTGTAACTTTTCGGCCGCTATGGAAATCCCACGAGCGATGTTCCACCACAAACCCCCTCAAGGCCCACCCCCACCTCCTCCACCTCCTTCTTGCGCTCTTCAGAAAAAGCCATTAACATCCGAGAAGGATCCGCTTGGCATCCTGGACCCCATTCCCAGCAAACCGGTGAACCAGAACCCCGTGATCATGAACCCCACCACTTTCCACTCGAGTGTCCACTCTCAGGTACCCGTGATGAATGTAAGCATGCCCCCCGCCGTGGTGCCCCTGCCCAGCAACCTGCCCCTGCCCACCGTCAAACCCGCCCACATGAACCACGGCGCTCACGTCCAAAGGGTTCAGCACTCGGCTTCCACGTCCCTGTCGCCGTCGCCGGTGACGTCCCCCGTTCACATGATGGCGCCCGCCATGGCCAGGATCGAGGCTTCTCCCCAAAGATCCCGCTCTTCTTCCACCTCGTCCGATCACGGCAACTTCCTGCTGCCTCCCGTAGGGCCGCAGTCGTCCTGCAGCGGGATCAAAGTCCCTCCCAGGTCCCCGAGGTCCACCATAGGGTCACCGAGGCCATCCATGCCATCCAGCCCTTCCACCAAGCACGACGGACTTAATCAATACAAGGACATCCCCAACCCGTTAATTGCTGGAATGAGTAATGTATTAAATCCTCCAAACAATGCAGTTTTTCCCGCTGCGTCGGCTGGAAGCGGTTCCTTGAAGAGTCAGCCCGGTTTGCTGGGAATGCCTTTAAATCAGATCTTGAACCAGCACAACGCTGCCTCTTTTCCGGCGAGCAGTTTACTCTCAGCAGCAGCCAAAGCACAGCTAGCAAATCAAAATAAACTCGCTGGTAACAACAATAACAGCAGTAGCAATTCTGGACCTGTTGCCAGCGGCGGCAGCACCGAAGGACACAGCACTTTAAATCCCATGTTCCCTCCTGCTGCCAACGTGCTCCTCCCCACCACGGAGGGGCAGAGCGGCCGGGCGGCACTGAGAGATAAACTGATGTCTCAGCAAAAGGATCCTCTGAGGAAAAGGAAGCAGCCGACCACCACGGTGCTGAGCTTGCTGAGACAGTCTCAGCTGGACAGCTCTGGGGTTCCCAAAGCTGGCTCCGATTTGATAAGAAAGCCAAGTCAAAGCTCCTTCCCCATCAGCTCCATGTCGCAGCTCCTGCAGTCCATGAGTTGTCAGAGCTCCCACGGCAGCAGCAATAGTTCCTCGGGCTGCGGGAGCTCCAGCGGCGCCCTGCCCTGCCCCGGCACCCAGCTGCACCTGGCCGAGCCCGTGGTGGCCCCGCTGGCCCCGGGGCTGCCCCTGCGTGGGGACGGGCTGCCCTGCCCCAACCCCAACCCCGCCTTCGGCCCCGGAGCCGGCCCGGCCCCCTCCAACCACCTGGCCGGGCTCCTGAACCAGATGCAGGCGGGCGGGAGCTGCGGGATGCTCCCCCAGGCTGGGATGGCCTTGGGGAATTCCTTACATCCCAACGCAGCTCAGGCCAGGCTCCAGGCACCCTCGGCGCCCGGCATCCCCAACAGCATCGGGAGCAGCTGTAATCAAAGCAGCCCTGAAGCAGGTAGGTGAACCTCCCGAGGGGATTCTTCCAGGTTTCTGTCCTTGGAAATCCCTGATGGCCGGTTTTAGGTGTTCCTTGTTGAACTTGGGTTTGTCCTGAAAGCCACCTGCTCAAAAATAAAACAGAAAGGAAAAATCAAACCAATGGTAAACTGAAACATATCTCCCTTTTTCTGGACAAAACCATCCTGGGCTGCTTCCTGTGACAACTCTGCTGACTTCCACATGCTCTCCATGAATAAAATCCATTCATTTCTGGATATTTCCACACCTCTTCTGTCACTTCTCCAAATAAATTTGAGGGGGTTTTGCAGCCTGCTCCGAGCTCAAAAGGTTGTGGCTCACCTGGCAGTGCATGTCCAGGTGATCCATGAGTTTTTTCCTGCTGGAATCGAAGAGGTGGTGTCAGAGATTGGAGCAGATCTGGGGCTACCAAAATGTACAAAATCACCTTTTTCAGGGCCAGCAGGAGGCAATGCCAAGCCTGCGTTTGCTTTTATTTAGGCAATTTTACTAAGGTGGTGATTAAATGGTTGAATAAACGATTGGAGGAGTGTAGGGAGAGATTTCCTGGTTTGTCCATCAGGGAAGATTTGGAGAGGAAATGGGTTTGCTGCTGTTATCATCTCTGGGGGGGTGTAGAGAGAGAAAGGAATCAGCTCAAAAATGTGAATTTAATTGACTATTACTGATTGAACAAAGTATTAGAAGACGGTAGTGGTGTAAATTTCTGAAGTGGAATGAAAACCCAGGTCTCACCAAAGTGTCCAAGTGGCCTCTCATTAACCCAAGCAAGAACCTGCTCTGCATTCCTCAGCGTCCTCCTCTAAAATGGGATGGAATTACAGAAAAGCTGAATTACAGTCAGATAATGTTCTGCTGTCACTCTGGTTGTGGTTCCTGGTGACTTTTACAGGTTCCTCCTCATCCCTGGCATAGAAAGGTTTCATTTTTTCTTGCCTGGAGTGGTCACAACAAGCAGCTGTCAATCCTTTAACCTTGTTGTGCTGACACGGGGCATTTCCTGATGCAGCTCCCGAGACTTTGCACTCTCTGCTCAGAACAAAGGCCTGGGATTGCCTTGGGAATTCCCTTCCCTGCCCCACTGAGCACAGGACACAATCCCTGGGGCAGCAACCCCTTGGTTCCCACCTTGGCTGGGGGTTTCCACCCCTCCCAAAGGCTCCCGTGGTGCTCCTCTGTTAAATTCCACTCAGCTCCAAGCTGAATTTCTCCCCCAAAAAACACAAATGCAATGAAAACAAATGAGTCAAAGCCCTGGAGAAAGGTCCCAGCATCAACAGCCAGGAACAGGAATAGGGACATAACCCCACCTGGGGACTCCCCCTGGCATTCCCACTCTCTGGGGATGGCTGAGGGGCTTGGAGCCATCGAATGACAAAGCCTCAAGTGACACTTTTTGTCCTTCTCTAAAAGATAAAAAGTGATTCCCTGCAGGCAAAGGCTGGAAAGATGGGAAATGTCCCATTCTCTGCTGCTGAATGTTCTTTAGTTTGCAGGATAAACAACCTGCATTGAATTATTTCTTGAATATCCATGGTAAAGCCTGAAAAGGGTTTTCTTCTTGCAGGTGAAGTCTCAGGTTGTGTTAGCTTTGTGTTATTCCCTAAAACTCTGCATAAACCTTCACTGAGCCTCTTGCCTGAGCAGCACAGGGCTGGGAAGATCCAGAGGGGGGAATTCTGCTGGATTTCCAGGAGAATGGGAATGTTCTTTCCATGAAACTCACGTGAAATGTTGAGTGTTTGGTGTTAATAATAATTTTTTTTAAAACAAAAGTGAGTTGCCAGCCTGCATCCAGCTCTATAACAAATCTGGGAAGAGGAATATTGGAATTTCTGCTCTGATAGTTTCGGGGATGGTGCTGTACACTGTATTTTTAAGAGCAGTTCAGCAGAGGAAGGTGTCTAAAGGAACCTCTTGTGTTCATATTTCAGTTTGTGGCTTGTTTTTTCCCTTTGTTTTGAAGTATTTTAATTGCTAAATCTGTTTTCTGTGTCGGTGCCAGCAGTTCAGAACAGCTACTCCTCAGAAATAGCTCCTGAGAGAAAAAAAATCCCGTGAATCCCCACAATTAGCTGGTTATTGCCTAAGCTTTTAATTATAATTTAACCACATGGACCAAGTTTTGTTATTCCAGCTCCTGTTTTCTTCTTCCACAGATAATATCTTTAGTTCCCAGGTAATTTTCAGGGTGTGTGTGTGTGTGTGTGGTGGAATTTGTTCTTTTTGTAGGCTGGAACTGCATCACTGGGTGATGGATCTGATTGTAGGGTTTTATTTATTTACCTTTTCCTTGCTGTTCACGTGTGGTTCAGGGGTAGAAAATCCGTGTTTGAGTGTTGAACATTCGACATCCAAATCCTGCTAAGAAAGCAACGTCCATAAATAATGGGGTGGATGGAAATGAGTGAAAATATTTGGGAATAAAAGCTCTGGACTGCTGATAAAGGAAATAAAGGGAACCTCAATAAGCAGAGTGGATAAAGATGATCAGTGGTCTCAAATATTAACATTATAAAATAGCAGAAACTCTGGGTCTAGAAGTTCAGAAGTGACAAAAAATTGGCAGATTTGGCAAAACAAAAAGGCTGTAATTCCTTCCCTGGAATGGGAATTTTTCTTGGTGAAATGCACAGGATGGAAACAGTAAACTAGAATTAAACAGGGAGGAGCAGAACCCCAATCACTGAGGGTGAGGAGAGGAATTTGTTTTCATGCAGCCAAAAAAATTGGGAATGGAACATGGCATTGGAAAACAAAACCCCCAAATGAAGGGGTTTGGGGGGCTTTGATTGAATCACCTCAGTGCAAACTGTCAAAAGCACAACTTAAACCAAACGAATCTGGATTTGCTTCCCAAAATTACTTGATATTTCCTAGAATTACAAATTCAGAAGAACTTTTGGATTCCTGAGTCAGAAGAGTGTCTGACATCTTTTTGGGACTTGCTGTGGCTGAGAAAAAAAAAAATCTCTTATTAAACTGGAATCACCCCTAGACAGGATGGCAAGAACCTCTTCTTCTAATTATAAAGCAAATTTCAATATCCCATTGATTGGGGGTTCATAGAAACATCCCGAGGGACTTTTCCCTGCTTGGGAGAGATGATGAGGAATCACTGTTCCTTAAATTTCCAGCTTCTTTTTCCCATTCTTTTTTCTAAA
>VZDJ01000594.1:236667-254013 GCA_008694505.1 Cyanoderma ruficeps | reverse complement strand
TCTTTTTTTTTTTTTTTTCTTTTTTTGCTCTTCAGGTAAGAACTGGGAAGAATAAGGAAAATTCTTTGGAAGATTTGTCCAAATTGCTTGGACACAGCTTGGGGTTTTCTGGTGTTGTTTTACCTCTTCAAATTTGAATTTGCCAACAATTGACTGTCTTCCAGTTAACCAGGCCCTTACCTGCCGTGCAACTTTCTAGGATTTTATGCTGATAAAAGTCAGGGAGTTTGTATAAAATAATAACAAATTAATGTAGAAAGATGAGCCTTATTAAAGATATTATTACGGAGAAAAACTGAATTAATTCTGTGGGATTTCCCACACATATTTAGCTCTTACCATCTGAAAACGGAACCAGTGGGCAGCTCCAGCCCTTGCTAGAGGGAGGAGTGGGGATTATTGAAGAAAAGAATGCTTTTTATTGAATTTTTAGCTTCCCAAATTGGCAGTTGAGTGTTTTCCTTCATTTGCAATGCATCTGCCACAGCTGCGAGTGGGGAGAGAGACTGAGAGCAAGTGAGAAAATCCTGAATTTCCTGCTCCTGCTCTCTGTGTGCTGTTGTCTTGACAGTTTTCTACTCGAACGCTGCTCTGCTTTCTGCTGACAGCTGAGCACATCACAACACTTCCCTCCAAGTCATTTCCAGCCCAGCAGGGCTGGGAAAATGCAGAAATCACGGGAGATGGGCGGGGAACAAGAGCCAAGACTGAAATTCGGACAGCTGTTAAATTCTAAAAACTAAATTTAAAAAAAAAGCACCTAATTTTAGCACATTTTTTTAAAAGCTTGATTTTATTAAAATTTTTAAATGCCTGATTTTATGGACTTCTGTTGTCCTATAAATAGTTCTGGGCCTTTTGCCAAAATTTGTGGGGCCAAGATTGCAGCTTTGTTGTAAACTAAGAGCTCCCTGTGATCGTGGAGCGTGGTGCCCAGGAGCTGTGGGCAGGCAGGTGAATATTTCCCAGCAGAGCACATTCCATGGCCATGGAGTCGCTGCCTGCCAGGGCAGTTCAGGATTTTTAACTGGTTCTAACGGGGAAATTTCATTTATTGGCCCATTTTTGGTGATTTCTGGGCTGTGGATCTCGATAAGGAGAACAGGTGACAGCAGTTTGTGCTGAACTGCTGAATTATGGTTTCTTTGGAATTGAGAGCAGTGTAATAAAGGAGATATCAGATAAAGATCTTAAATGTTTTCCATCCCAGAAAGAAAAGGGGCAATATAATTGCCAAAATGTCTAACTCCTGGTTCCAAGCGTGCAGGTAAGGGATGGAGTAGGGAGTTACAGCAGGAATCATTGTCTGGGACTTTAGGGACTCTGAGGTCGTGTTTTCCATCAGCAATTTCACTGGGAAGCGAAAGCTCTGGAAATCACTAACAGAACAATCTCCCCACTGATGCAGACTCAGAGTTTTTATCTCTAATTTGTGATGAATTGCAATTTTCACCCCGGTGTGGCAGCAGCTCCAGGAGACCTCGGGCGTGGCTGGGTGACCCCGTGGTGGCCGAGGTGTCACAACCCCTTTGAGCTGTGGTAATAATTAAAATATCTGAGAGATCTTGGGAGCTTTCACCCCCTCCTGATGTCAGGGTCAGCTCTCTGCACTCACACGGGGCTTTTTGGGAGGATCCTGCAGATTCCTTCTGCCTGAGCTGCAGCATTTCACCAGGAGAGGATGGAGGTGGGGAGAGCTCTGAGGAGTTCCTGGAACGACCAAAGAGAAAAAAGGGAGATTCCAACAAGAGTTTCCAAAACTGGAAAGGTTCAAAATTAGAAAAGCAGCCCAAGGAAAGATCCAATCTAAGCAAAGCTGGCTGTGGTTTTAAGGGATATGCAGGGAGAGATTATTTACAAGGGCCTGGAGTGTCAGGACACAGGGAATCCCACTGTTAGAGGGCAGGGATGAATGGGATTTTGGGAAGGAATTCCTGGCTGGGCTGGAATTCCCAGATTTGCTGAGGCTGCCCCTGGATCCCTGGAAGTTTCCAAGGCCAGGCTGGAGCAGCCTGGGACAGTGGAAGGTGTCCCTGCCCATGGCAGGGGTGACACTGGATGAGCTTTAAGGTCCCTTCCAACCCAAACCATTCTGGGATTCTCTGAAAAGCAAGAACTGAGAAAGTGGAATTTATACCACAGAATTTATGCCATTTATTTGTGCTCAGTTCTAAAAATGTTTCAGGTGTTAATGGACAATGAGCAAGTCCTGCATTTTCACTTTTCCCACTGCTTCATACACCTGTTTTAGGGACTACTTTTATCCCCACAAATTCCAGCACTGTGTTTTTGAGATTTAAATTTAAATTTGATTTTTTTTTAATTATTTAAATACTGGGATGTGTAATGGGGAATTTCTCACAGGGAAAAGAGTTGTAAAATAGCACTGGAAATATTCTCCTCTAATTAATACACTCTAAATGCAATCCTTTTGGAAAATGCATCCATGGTTAGGAAGGACAATTCTGAGATATCAATGATGAATCTTCCACTCTGATTTCTTTATTTTAAGCGAATCTTCTCTAACACAAAGTGATTCCATAATACCTATTTATTTTATGGTCTTTGCTTAAGAACACCCATCAAGCAATGCTTTTAAAAAAGGAACACAGCTAAAATCCACACAGGAAAATGAACCTGCTCTGAAAAGAAAGAATTAAAAATGCTCGTAAATAACATCAGTAATAATTTTAAAAGTGTATATGCTGTTTGTTGCCAAAACATTTCTTTGACCCTCTAGGAGAACAAATCTGCTTTTTTTCCATCCTGGATGTTTCTTCTTTTCACTGCATTGCAAAGAGTTCACTTTTCTCAACAAGTGGCAGAAGAACCTTTGGTAGAATCCGTGGCTGCAGGAGCTGGGTTTGCCCTGGGTTTTCATGGCTTTTATTCTGACTCCTTCATTTTTCATTCTGATTATTAAGGACTGGTTTTTCCTGAGCTCACACATGCTTGGGTTCCCTGGATTTGTTTTGTCTCCCTACTCTGTGCAGAGAGCCGTGAGGCTCAGAACTGCACCCCTGGGCAGCACAGAGTCTGAAAACACGAAACTTAAAACTCAAGGCATCAGCAGCCTTGATGATTTTATTAATATTCCTGTTAATATTCCTGTTAATGGTCCTGCTTTTCCCATTGCAGGGGGACTGGGCCCGTCGTCATCGATAGCCATCGCTGGCACCAGCCAAGCTGCCATCACCAAGACCACGTCGGTGCTGCAGGACGGTGTCATTGTCACCACGGCAGCCGGGACCCCTCTGCAGCAGGGCCAGCTGCCCATGGGGGCCGAGTTCCCCTTCGCCAGCGGCCACGAACACTCGCTCCACTTCCCGCAGAACAGCTCCTCAAACAACAATCTGCCGCATCCTCTGAATCAAAACCTCCTCAGCTCCCTGCCTCTCTCTCTGCCGGTGAATCAGCAACATCTCCTAAACCAGAATCTCTTAAACATCCTCCAGCCTTCAGCGGGAGAAGGCAAGTCCGAGGTGAACCTCAACCCTTTGGGTTTTCTCAACCCGAACGTCAATGCTGCTTTAGCGTTCCTCTCCGGCGACGTGGACGGGCAGGTTCTGCAGCCCGTGCACTTCCAGCTGCTGGCAGCCCTGCTGCAGAACCAGGCTCAGCAGGCCGCTGCCATGCTCCCCGTGCCATCCTTCAACCTCTCCATCTCCGACCTGCTGCAGCAGCAGCAGCAGCAGCANCAGCAGCAGCAGCAGCAGCAGCAGCACGGCGCTCCCGCTCCCTCGGTCACGCAGCTGCCGCCGCCCCCCGAGCCCCTGGCCGAGAGCGGCAGGGTGGAGACCCTCCTCTCCAACCCCATTCCCGGCTTCGCCGACCCCGCTCCCAACCCGCTGCTGCTCCCCGCCGCCGCCTCAGGGGCCTCGGCGCTCATGGCGCTCAACCCGCAGCTGGTGGGGGGAGTGCTGAGCTCGGCGGGACACCCCGAGGTGGCCATCGCCACCACGTCCTCGCAGGCCACCACCACCACCACCACCACCACGTCCTCGGCCGTGGCCGCGCTGTCGGTGTCGGCGCTGGGAGGGGGCACGGCCGTGGTGTCCATGGCCGAGACGCTGCTCAACATCTCCGGGAGCGCCCCGGGGCCGGCCAAGATCAACAACAGCGCCGTGGTGCCGCAGCTCCTCAACCCGCTCCTGGGGACGGGCCTGCTCGGTAAGGGCGGCTTTCTGAGGGGAATAAAACCCCCACGGGTTTTATTGAGGGAATAAACAGCGACAAACTGGGCGAAAACGAGATTTCCCTGCTGTCCACATAACACAGTTATTCCCAATGCAGGTTGGGTGTCAACAGAGCAAAAACAGGTGACAAACCCAGACAGGGATTTGTTGTTCCTCAGTATTGCTGCAGGGGTGAGGAGGGGAATGCAGAGGAGCCAGGCAGTGCTCTCACCCTTCCAGGAGGAAAAGGGAGCTGTGGAGAAGTTTTCCTGGAAAATCTCAGTTCTCTGCCTGTTCCTACTCTCTTGTAGAAATTTTGGTCTCTTTAACCCAGTGGGTTTTTGTGTCACATTCCCAGTTTTATAAATAAACCCGCCCGGGTTTTATTGAGTGAATAAACAGTGACAAACGGGGCACAAATGAGATTTCCCTGCTCTCCACATAATGCAGTTGTTCCTAATGCAGGTTGGGTGTCAACAGAGCAAAAATAGGTGACAAACCCAGGCTGCAGACAGGGATTTGTTGTTCCTCAGTATTGCTACAGGAGTGAGGAGGGGAATGCAGAGGGGCCGGGCAGTGCTCTCAGCCTTCCAGGAGGAAAAGGGAGCTGTGGAGAAGTTTCCCTGGAAAATCTCAGTTCTCTGCCTGTTCCTACTCTCCTGTAGAAATTTTGGGAAAATCTCAGTTCTCTGCCTGTTCCTACTCTCTTGTAGAAATTTTGGTCTCTTTAACCCAGTGGTTTTTTCTGTCACATTCCCAGTTTTATAAATAAAACCCCCCAGTTTTTATTTTATTAGGGAGGGAGAATTGCAGATTTTGGGTTTATCTTCCCTTTTTTTTTTTTTCCTTCGTGTTGTTGGTTTCTTTTTCTTTGTGTTCATGGAGAAAACGTTAATTGTTCGTGTAAGAAATTTAAATCACGCTCTGCTTTCATTCCTTAATGTTTAATATTGATCTTGGAAGTTATTAATTCCGGCACCTAGGCTTACTAAATCCACCAGAAAATTGTGTGAGCAGTTGGATTTATGTCATTGCTCAGGGGCATCCCTGGCTCAGCTGTGGCAGCACAGAGTTGTTGGGAGTAGCTGTGCTGGACATGTCAAATGACCAACATCCCAAAACAAGTGAGGAAAAACTCCACAAATACCAAGTTTTTCCCTCCTGGGTGATGATTTTGTGGGGTTTTTTTACCAAAAACATGTTACACCCTGTGTTTGTAATCTGCTCCTGGTGGGAATTTAATAATAATTAAATAATGCCTCACCCCAACCTAAGTGGCTGCAATGAACTCAACCTACTTGGCATTTTCCATACAAAATACATCTAAAACGGTGACTTCTCAAATGGAAATTTTGAGGAAAACACAAGATTTTAATTTTTAAAAAGAAACAAAACTAGAAAATGGATGTGTTTTAAGTTTTATTATTTCACAAAGTCAGGTTCAACAGTGCGTTTCTTTTTAGAGCTAAAACGTTCACTCAAAGTGAAATTTTCATGTAATAGAAAACATTAATTCAACTTTTACTCTAGAGCGTAAAAAAAAGAGTGCTGTGTGACATGGCCGAGCCAAAAAGCCTTTTCTCCTTCACAGCTGGTAGAAAACTCATTTTTGGGGGGGTTTAAATGATTGTCTGTTTCTCTCTCTCCCCCCTCCTCATCCCCCTCACCACCCCAGCAGTGTTTAAGTGAGATTCCAAGGCCTGGAATTCCACAGCAGCTCCTCCTGCCCTCCCTGTCAGGAGAGGTGACACTAAAGACCCACCAGTGGAGAAATAAAGAGCAGGAGAGCCCCATCCCTGGGGGATGCAGGGGAGCAGGGTTGTTTCCCAGAGGTTTTCGTGGCAGTCAGTGAAATTGGAGCTCAGGGAATTGCTGAGCAGGGTTTGCCTGTGCTTGCCTTGCAGGGGAAATGTCATCTCTGAACACTACTCTGAACAACCATCAGCTCAGCCATCTCCAGTCGCTCCTCAACAACAATCAGATGTTTCCTGCAAATCAGCAGCAGCAGCAGCAGCAGCAGCAGCAGCAGCACCTTCTCCAGGGCTACCAGAACATGCAGGGCTTTCAAGGCCAGCCCCAAATTCCTGGCCCAGCCAACAACCCAAACCCCATGGCGTGTCTGTTCCAGAATTTCCAGGTAGAAAACAGAATTAAATCAATATTCAAGCGAGTGTGCAGCTCTCAGGAGGTAAAATTCCATCCTCCAGAGTTTGGGTTTCTCTGCTGATTGAGACAATGTCATTTATATAATTATATGTATGCTGTATACAATATATCCTTTCAGTAGCTGATGGATTTTGCAAATCAGGATCATTTGTTATTGGAATTTTATCCCTTTCTCCTTAGGAATTGGGTTTAATTGCTTTGGAAAGAGTTCTGCTGCATGTATTGAAAAAAAGTTCCTCTGCGTGCTGACAGTCACTACAGAATTTTAACAAAACTCTTTTCCATCACACAAAACGATCCTAATTTTTTTATTTAGCCCGTTCTGATAATTCAGCAGTGAGAAATAAATGCTGATAGCGCTTTGCAGTAATTAGAAACTTGATTAGGTTGTTATAAGTGACTGTGTGCACCAGTCCTCTCATATTCCCACCGAAATGGGATGGAAGAGCTGTGATGGGGATTGTGCAGCCTGAAAAAACAGGGATTGGAGTGAATAAACAGTGACAAACTGGGCACAAACGAGATTTCCCTGCTGTCCACATAACACAGTTATTCCCAATGCAGGTTGGGTGTCAACAGAGCAAAAACAGGTGACAAACCCAGACAGGGATTTGTTGTTCCTCAGTATTGCAGCAGGGGTGAGGAGGGGAATGCAGAGGAGCCAGGCAGTGCTCTCACCCTTCCAGGAGGAAAAGGGAGCTGTGGAGAAGTTTCCCTGGAAAATCTCAGTTCTCTGCCTGTTCCTATTCTCTTGTAGAAATTTTGGTCTCTTTAACCCAATGGGTTTTTGTGTCACGTTCCCAGTTTTATAAACAACCCCCCCGGGTTTTATTGAGTGAATAAACAGTGAAAAACTGGGCACAAATGAGATTTCCCTGCTCTCCACATAATGCAATTGTTCCTAATGCAGGTTGGGTGTCAACCGAGCAAAAATAGGTGACAAACCCAGACAGGGATTTGTTTTTCCTCAGTATTGCTGCAGGGGTGAGGAGGGGAATGCAGAGGAGCCAGGCAGTGCTCTCACCCTTCCAGGAGGAAAAGGGAGCTGTGGAGAAGTTTCCCTGGAAAATCTCAGTTCTCTGCCTGTTCCTATTCTCTTGTAGAAATTTTGGTCTCTTTAACCCAGTGGTTTTTTGTGTCACATTCCCAGTTTTATAAACAACCCCCCCGGATTTTATTGAGTGAATAAACAGTGAAAAACTGGGCACAAATGAGATTTCCCTGCTCTCCACATAATGCAATTGTTCCTAATGCAGGTTGGGTGTCAACCGAGCAAAAATAGGTGACAAACCCAGACAGGGATTTGTTTTTCCTCAGTATTGCTGCAGGGGTGAGGAGGGGAATGCAGAGGGGCCAGGCAGTGCTCTCAGCCTTCCAGGAGGAAAAGGGAGCTGTGGAGAAGTTTCCCTGGAAAATCTCAGTTCTCTGCCTGTTCCCTCCCTTGTTCATACTCTCTCATAGGAATTTTGGTCTCTGTAGCCCAGTGGTTTTTTGTGCCACTTTCCCAGTTTTATAAATAATCACAGTAAGTAGTTAGTAGTTTTTGGAATATTTTCCCTGTGGTTTTTACAGTTTTTGTTGGAGTGCTCTCGTTGACATGGCGTTCCCTGCGATGGTGACAAGGAACAGGAAAAGCTCAGGTGGTTGAATCTGGAGAGGCCAGTTTGCTGTGGCAGGGCCTGGCTTAGAGCACAGGGATGTGGGATATTGGGGGCTGGAGTCCATGAGATCCCATGGGAAATGCACACAGCAAAGGGGAAAACAGGAATGTGGAGCAATTCCAGAAGCACAGAGATGACATTCGGGAATTCATTGAGGAGCACACAAGGACAGAGGCAATGTTGGGGTCTGGGAAGGAAAGAAAAGGAATGGTTGAGAGCAGAGCTCAGAGGTTGTGGAGTTGAGGTGAGGGTTGAAGAGGTCTCTCCTCCTCTGCAGATGCACAGAACCCACCTGGATGTGATCCTGTGCTCCAGCAGGAGGCTGGATTAGATCAGCTCAGCTGGAGAAGAGAGGACTCCTTGTGGCAACTTCCAGTGTCTGGAGGGGCTACGGGGAGGCTGGAGAGGGGCTGGAGAGACAGGACAAGGAGGGATGGGTGAGGGATGGGCTCAGACTGAAAGAGAGGAAATTTAGTGGGGATAGTGGGAAGGAATTCCTGGGGAGGCCCTGGAATGGATTTCCCAGAGAAGCTGTGGCTGCCCCTGGATCTCTGGGAGTGTCCGAGGCCAGGCTGGACAGGACTTGTAGCACCCTGGGACAATGGAAAGTGTCCCTGCCCATGGCACTGGGTGGGCTTTGAGGTCCCTTCCCACCCAAACCACGCTGTGTCTCTGTGTCAGAAATGCTGGCCTTGGTGAAGTTGTTTAGGACTTGAAGGAAAACAGGAGCCCGCTGACGCTCACTCTCAGACAGTGGTTTTGTCTTCCTCTAAATCAGGCTTTTAATTCCCTCTCCACCTTGTTCAGCATAAAAATTCCTACCCGGTGTATAGCAAAACAGAAATGTGCTGTGATGAGTAACCACAGAGTTTATCTGCTGACATCCAAGTTGAGTTAGAACAGCAACTCCCACCCTCTCCTCTCCTTTCCCCAGGTGAGGATGCAGGAAGACGCCGCCGTCCTCAACAAAAGGATGATCACCCAGATGGGAATGGCGCCGGTCCCCGAGAGCTCCACCACTCTCCTTCCTCCCTTCCCGGAGCCTCCCTGCGAGCTGCAGCAGAGACCTGACCCAGCCCTGGGCCAGCAGGCCAAGGACGCCCCCAGCGCCGGCGACGCCTCGGTGGACGCCATCTACAAGGCGGTGGTGGACGCCGCCAGCAAGGGCGTGCCGGTGGTGATCACCACGGCCGGCTCCAGCTCGGCGCAGCCGAGCCCCATCCCCGCCCTGAGTGCCATGAGTGCCTTCACAGCCTCCATCGGGGACCCCCTGAACCTGTCCAGCGCC
The DNA here is from genome assembly GCA_008694505.1 of Cyanoderma ruficeps. Taxonomy (NCBI): domain Eukaryota; kingdom Metazoa; phylum Chordata; class Aves; order Passeriformes; family Timaliidae; genus Cyanoderma; species Cyanoderma ruficeps. The sequence continues at coordinate 244,723 of VZDJ01000594.1, read as the reverse complement.
GTGGGCGCCGTCATCCACGGCCGCGGCGCCGAGCACGAGGGGCGAGGCCGGCCCGGCCGCGGCGCGCGGGGCCCCAAGGGCTCGGAGCACGGCAAGGCCTCGGCCGAGGGCGACGGCTACGAGTATTACAAAGCGCCCAAAAAGCAGCAGTGGGAAGGGGAGCAGAGCCCCGGGCAGGGGGACATCAACAGGTGGAAATGCGAGGAGTTCCTGGAGCGCTCCGCCCACGTCCACGGCAGCCCGTGCCACGAGAGGCCCAACAACGTCTCGGCGCTGCCGCTGCTGCCGGGGGAGCAGCACCAGGCCCTGCTGGCCCAGCGGAACTGTCAGAGCGAGAAGGTGCTGGAGGAGAATTTCAGGTATAACAATTACAAAAGAACTATGATGAGTTTCAAGGAAAGGCTGGAGAACACTGTGGAACGATGTGCACACATCAACGGGAACCGCCCGCAGCCCAACAGGGCCTTCGGGGAGTTGCTCAACGCTTCCAAACAAGACCTGATCCTGGAAGAGCAATCCCCCAGCTCCTCCAACAGCTTGGAGAGTTCCTTAGTGAAAGACTACATCCATTACAATGGAGATTTCAATGCCAAAAGCATTAACGGGTGCGTGCCCAGCCCCTCGGATGCTAAGAGCATCAGCAGCGAGGAGGAGCTGCGGAACCCCGAGTCGCCCTCGTCCCACGAGCTCATCCACTACAGGCCCAGGACGTTTAACGTGGGCGACTTGGTCTGGGGCCAGATCAAAGGACTCACTTCCTGGCCTGGCAAACTGGGCAGAGAGGAAGAGGTTCACAATTCATGCCAACAGAACGCTGAGGAGGGGAAGGTATATTTATATCTCTGTGCACATCTCTCTCTCTCTCTTTCTCTCTCACCTCACCGGCACACAAATCAAAATTCTTGATTTTGTCTCTTCTTTTAACAGCACAAATGGCTGGGTTTTTTTGGTAGCTGTAGCTTGTAGAGCTGAATTTTCCCTGAATTTTCCCTGAATTCCCCTGAATTTTCCCTGAATTTTCCCTGAATTTCCCCCGAATTCCCCTGAATTTTCCCTGAATTTTCCCTGAATTTCCCCCGAATTCCCCTGAATTTTCCCTGAATTTTCCCTGAATTTCCCCTGAATTTCCCCTGAATTTCCCGCCAGGGCCATGAGACAAGTTAGATTTGGGCTTTGCTAAATGAATTTTTGGTGTTAACAAAAAAATGGTTCTCGCTCACGTGGCGTGTTCAGACAATTCCCTGCCTGTGTCCAAAGCATCTGATACGGAAATAGCTGAAAGTGTTGAAACTGCAGAAAGGAGAAGTGGCCTAATCAGATGGAGGAATCTTTAATGAGTGAAATCTTGCTGATTGACACACACTTCTCCCAGGAAATGCACACACACATTTCCAACTCTGAAGGAGGTTTTGTTCATCATTTAGCAATAAGGAAAGTGTTCCAATTTGCTCTTTCACGCTAAAATTCTTTTTTTTTGTGTGTCAACAAATCCTGTGCTTGTTGAGGAATATACAGGAAATGCAGTTATCAAGGAGTTCTTGGTTATTTTATTATGGAAAATATTCCCAAACCTGGTCTCCGCTGCTTGTGTAACGTTTTATCTTTGTAGTTCTTACAAAACACTGCACATCTTCCACCTATAAATATTTTCGAGTGCCACTTTACAAAATGCAAATTTTAAAAATGCACGAGCAGAAAGGGGAGATTTAAGGAAACAGGGGCTTGTCAGTGACACAAAGAAATCAAATCACTTAAAACTGAGAGAAGAGTGGGTCGGACCAAAGTGTTCCTTTCCCCAAAATTCAGCCAAGAGCTGATACCCACAGGAGAGAAGGGACAAGAGCCTCATCCCATCCCACCCCTGCCATGGCAGGGACACCTCCCACCATCCCAGGCTGTTCCAAATTCCTGTCCAGTGCCCTGGGACACTTCCAGAGATCCAGGGGCAGCCACAGCTGCTCTGGGAATCTGCCAGTCCCTCCCCACTGGAGCTGGAAATCCTGGAAGCTGTTGAGGCCCTGTGGTTTCACCCCCAGAGCAGGAGAAGCTCAGTGTCCCTTGGCAGGTGAGAGTGCAGAATATCCCCGAGCTTTCCATGGTTTGATCCAGCCCACATCCCAAACCAGGCCAGTGTTTCAGAGCTGTCCCTTGGGAAGCTCAGATCCCCCAGTTACAGGTCAGGTGGAGAAGTGTAGGCACAGGAGAAGATCACAAACTTTTAGGGATGAAGCAAACCTGGAAGAATTCCATGTTCAGTATCCCTGTGTGAGTCAGGAGCTCAGGAACAACATTCCTATTCCCAGTGTGCTTGTGTGGATTAACTGTGGGTCCAAATCTCTGTGAATGTTTAATAGAAGAAGGGTTTCTTTTTTAGATTTATTTTATTTTTAGGTTTATTTATTTTTACTTCTGTAAAGAGGGGAATTTTCTTACCTGCTTTCCTGAGCAGTTTCATGTTTCCTCCCTGATCTGTGGACAGCAGAATGTGATTTGGTTTTGTGCAGAGCTCCTTTACTGTGGTGGGGTTTCTGTGCATTGTATGGGAATTGTGGGATGTTAAACCCATTTTATTGGATACTGAAGCACAAAATCCAGGGAAGCAGATCCTTGGAATGCTCACAGCAAGGTGGAGACCACTCCAAGTTCTCCACGAGGAATTCCCACATCATGGATCACCTCTGGCATCAGATCACCTTCAATTCATCGTGTTAAATTTAAAAACGAAAGAAATGTGTTGAATTCCTTCATCAAGAAGCGGAGGGTGAACTTTGGCCGTTCCAAAGGGCAGGTGTTGAGGGTGGAAGGTGGGATACACAGGGAAAAACCCACCCCAAACCAGAAGAAATCACCTGGAAATCCACAAAGAAACACCCTTGAAAACCACAAAGAAATAACCTTGAAAACCACAAAGAAATAACCTCGCAAACCAAATGTTCTTCAGGAATTCTGCACCGTGGTGGGAGTGACCTGCAGCACTTGGGAAAATTCCTTTTCCTCTGGAGCTTCCTGAAAACATCTTTTAAATCTTTGTGTGACCAAATGTGACCCTCCTGTGTTGTATTAATTTGCTGTTGGGATTTGTGCCTTCTCTGGTCTTTTCATTGTTTATTATTTGATTTTCGTTTGCATTTAAAAGACTTTGGGCATTTGGGCATTGAGTGGAATAATGGATTTGTTGGGAGGATCCAGGCAGGAGAAGGAGGAATATTGCACTTCCTTTCCTTGGTTTGTGTCTGCTGGAAATGAGAGGAGCCCAAGGAAGTGCAGCAGGAATTTTTGGGAAGAAAAGGAGCGAGTCAGAGTCTACTCCCAAACCAGAGGAGTTGTAGCTCATTAAGCAATTATTTAATTATTACCCACCTTAGTTATTATTCATCACCTAAACAGGACCAGATCAATCAAAGGTTTTGTGGGAGCTTTTCATGGTGAATTTTAACAGGGCAAATCCTGCTTTTAATGTGACTTTCCAGGGATTAAACTGGGCTGGTTAAACTGGACTCATTAAACTGGGCTGGTTAAACTGCAGGTTAAACTGGGCTGATTAAACTGGGCTGGTTAAACTGAGCTGGTTAAACTGAGCTGGTTAAACTGCAGGTTAAACTGGGCTGATAGAACTGGGTTGGTTAAACTGAGCTGGTTAAACTGGGCTGATTAAACTGAGCTGGTTAAACTGAGCTGATTAAACTGCAGGTTAAACTGGGTTGATAGAACTGGGTTGGTTAAACTGAGCTGGTTAAACTGGGTTGGTTAAACTGAGCTGGTTAAACTGGGCTGGTTAAACTGAGCCGGTTAAACTGCAGGTTAAACTGGGCTGATTGAACTGGGCTGGTTAAACTGAGCTGATTAAACTGGGTTGATTGAACTGGGCTGGTTAAACTGAGCCGGTTAAACTGCAGGTTAAACTGGGCTTTGCTGGTTCTGCAGGTAAAACAGGGAGGATTCCTCCCACCTGTGTGTGTGATTTGGTGTTCACTGGCCTGGTGTTGATACTGATTATTAATTATTTTTGATTATTAATTGTTATTTCTGTTGGAGTTGTTTTCCATACCTTGTTTTGTAGCAATTTGCTAGTTCTCCCCAAAATAACCCAAGTGGTTTTTTGTGTATAACCATCACAAAATGCCAATAATGAAGATTTTTTTGTTGTTACTTTAAGAGGGTCCTTTGTTTCCCAAACGTGATATTAATTCTTGAGAACATTATTTCCTTTGAGCTTTGCAATTTCTCTCCTGGCAGTTTGTTCCTTAGATACACATTTCCATCGTGGATAGGAAGAATTCCTTTTTTCTCATGTTTGTCCTTAGAAAAGCTCCCCAGGTTCTCAATTCCTTCTGAATTTGTATTCTTCCAAAACCCAGTCAGGGGATGGGCTTATTGGAAGTATTTGCATCAGAAGTGAGCGGCTTTTAAGGGAAAAACGCTACAATTTGTGGCATAATTGAATTTATTTCATGAAAATTGAGATCTCAGCTCCCCAAGTGCAGATTTCTCCATTAATGTCTCCTGGAAGCGCCTGGATCAGCACATTCCCAATTTCTTTAGCACAGGTGTGACTTCAAGACACTGAAATTTGCTCTAAACGTGTAATTTTGGGGCTTATTTTGAGAGATTTTGGCAACTGCTCACTCCTTACTTGCACCTTGTCGTGTCCACGCATCAGATCTGTGGTGAATATAAATTATTTAATATTTGGAAGGCTGAATTTGGAGGGAATTTGCATTCCCACTTCATTTCCAGGTTGGGTACAGGCACGCTCTCAATAAATTTGTGTTTATGTAAAATGTCAAGTAAGATGTAGCAAAGAAACAGGAGTCGAACCATTTCTTTTCTTTTAGGTTGATGTGTTCTAAAGATCTGATTCTGTTGTTTTTACCAGCAGGAATGACTGAGCCAGATCAAAATAATGAGAGTGTTTTCATGTGCTTCATGTTTTGAGATGCAAATGATGAAATTATGGAGATGTTATAATTAATTTTCTGCTTTTGTTGTTTGCACTGGGACTCACTGGTGCCCACACAGTGGTTGAAATAATTTAAATTTAAAATATTCAAGATTTAAATCCCCAGTTCTCTTGAGCACGTGCCCAAATTCAGCCCTGATCGCCAAAGAAAAACAAACAAAAAAAAAATCATTAAAATAACTGATTTTTAGACAAATAAAATGAAGATTCCTGGATTGAGAAGGCACACAAGGATTTCCTGCTGGAACGGGAATGAATTTGGCTGTGCCATGAGTTGAACGGAGACCTGCAATCCCAGGAACTGGCGGTGATGGAAACACTGGTGTCAAAATGGGATCATCAGTGCCAGGCCCTGAGAATTCCAGGTGTTCATTCCAGGTGTAAAATCCCTGGGAGTGCAGACTGGGAGATTCCACCAGCACTGCCAGGAAAGGGTTTTAAAAGATTCTTCTCCTCGCTTTTGTTGCCATAAACGTGGCGGGTTTGCTTTTCTCTTGCTGCCGGTGAGAAATTCCAGGAATGGATAAATGTGGGAGGGCTGGGGAGCTCCAGGTGTTGTTCCTGCCCTGCTGGAAGGGGGATCCCAGTGCAGGAAAGTTGGGATTTGGTGCTCTGGGTAACGAGGTCTGGTGTCCATCCCTTCCCCAGGTGGAGCCGGAGAAGCTGAAGACACTAACGGAGGGGCTGGAGGCGTTCAGCCGCGCCAGGAAAAGGAACAGGAAGTGAGTCCATGGAATTCCCCACCAAAATCCCAACCATTCCCCTTCTCTGCTGCCCTTCTGGGGCAGCTCAGCCCAGCTGAGGGGTTCATTCCTTGGAATTCCTCCTGGGATCTGATGTGTTCCGATGCATCTCCTGTGTAAAACTCACCACTGGCGGCAGCTTCTGGAGGGATCCCTGAGCTGCAGCAGAAACATCATTCCAGCCATCATTCCATCCAAATTATCCTGACCAAACCACGCCTTTTAACCACACCCCACCTCCTGCCCTCTCCCTGTGCCTGCTGAGCACAGGTTTATCCTGAGAAATTCCCTTTATTCCCACTGCTGAGAGGTGTTGCAGGATTTGTGGGGTCGGGCTGGCTGAGCTCTGGGTCACTCCTGTGTCAGCTGCTGGGTTTGTCCAATTTCACCTTTTAGTGACAAATTCCAGCATAGAAAAACTGAAATGGCAAATATTGGGATGTGAAGCATCAGGATGGGCAAAAAGAGGAAAATTACTGAATTTTTTTGGAAAAAAAAAACCTCTCTGGACATCTTTAAAAGGATGACAGAGCAGAAATTTTGCTGTGATTGGGTTTGGTCTGTGATGGTGCTTGTTCACTGTCACAGGGGAAATGTATTCTTAAATCTGGGAGAATTTAAACCCAGCTCTGAACTACCACTGGAAGGGATTAAATAATTCCCTCTCTTCCCCTCCTTTTAAGGGGTGAGCTTTCCTTTTATTTCTGTGTCCCACGGGGCCAAAGGAGGAACTTTTATACCAATGAGACAGTGGTGGTGGCTGCTTTTTCCAGCATCATCCTCAAAATACCTGCCTGGATTTTAAGGGAACACCGAAGGGCTTTTGGTGACTTCTCAGTTATTTATTCCTGTCCCTGAAGTGAAATCAGTGACTCAAGGACAGCAGGAGCAGATTTAAGGTGGTTAAAGCTGCTTTACAGCCCTTACAGAGGTTTTTCTCCGTATTTCAACTCATTTCCTAGTTCAGATCCTTGGCTGGACATTTCCTGGTTTCCCCATGTCCTGCTGTAGATTTATCTGGGAAGGGTCATGGCTTTCTTTCTGGTTTGTGATGTGGTGTTGGATTTTTATCCAGGTTTTTTTAAACATTTAGAGTTAAATATAATTGCTGCAGTCAGTGTCCCAGAGTTGGTTCAGCAGGGCAGGATTGGTGTCCAAATGATATTCACATTCCAGAACTCCAGGAATTCTTTATGTCTCAGTTCCATCTCAGCCATCCTGTTCCTCCTGGAGCCACATCCCTGCCCTGCTCCCCAGGCCATGGCACAGATCCCTCAGCTGATCCAGCTGTGCTCTCCTGATCCAGCTGTGCTCTCCTGGATCTTCGACTTCCCAGGAGCTGGGCTGGAATTCCCAGATTCGCTGTGGCTGCCCCTGGATCTCTGGCAGTGTCCCAGGCCAGGTTGGAGCAGCCTGGGACAGTGGGAGATGTCCCTGCCATGGCAGGGGTGACACTGGATGGGCTTTAAGGTCCCTTCCAGCCCAAACCAGCCTGGAATTCTGTGATGAAAAGGAAAGGGGGTTTGTAGGGAAAGGGGTTTTTGTAGGGAAAGGGGGTTTTGTAGGGAAAGGGTTTTTTGTAGGGAAAGGGGTTTTTGTAGGGAAAGGGGTTTTGTAGGGAAAGGGTTTTTTGTAGGGAAAGGGGTTTTGTAGGGAAAGGGGTTTTGTAGGGAAAGGGGTTTTTGTAGGGAAAGGGGTTTGTAGGGAAAGGGGTTTGTAGGGAAAGGGGTTTTTGTAGGAGATGCCTCTGTGAGGGACAGGCCTGGTGTCCCAGCAGGGACAAGGTGCTCCCTGACCTGTCTGTGCCATCACCTTCCCTCGTGACATTTCCTCATCCTCCTCCTCCATTTCCTCCTCCTCCTCCTCCCATCTCCTCATCCCCAGAGCAGGACCTGTCACCATGTCCAGGTGGGAGAAATCCTTCAGGAACAAACAGGCTCCATAGAACTGTCCCTGTGAAATGAAATGTGGGTAATTCTGGGTTGGGAGAAGGAAACCTTCACCCCAGCTCTCCCTCAGCCTGTGGGGTGCTGCCATTCCAGGGTAAAACTGGGAATATTTGAGATAATTAATCCAGTTTATTCAAAGTTAGAAGGATATTTAACTTTTCTTCTGTAATCCCCACACAAACCTTTCCTTTCCATAATGTTGTTACAGGGCTGATCCTTGTGCTCCCAACCCGGGAGGCTCCGGGCTCAGAACATTCCCAATGAATTCCTGTGTTTGTTATTCACTGTTTAAAAGTTTTCTTAAGAATTTACTGAATTTTTCTTGTCCTTAAGAATTCCTGATGGCTTTCCTCTTTTCTCCCCTAGAAGTGGAAAGCTAAATAACCATTTAGAAGCTGCTATAC
>VZDJ01000594.1:172074-231891 GCA_008694505.1 Cyanoderma ruficeps | reverse complement strand
ACGAGCTAAACAAACAAAAAAAAAAACCCACAAAAAAAAGCAATTCCTCCATTGTGGAAAGTGGAAGACCACTGGATTTGTGTTTAACGTGGCACAATCACCTGAAAGTGGCTGAGTACAGCGAGCCCACGACGCCGATCAGGACCTCGGTAGATTTAGGGAACGCCGTGATTTCCTTGAGGATGTAAAAGTGTTGCATATTCTTGTCTATTTATTTATTTATTTATTGTGCTTTTCTTTTCTTTTCTTTNAAAAAAAAAACGCCAAACCCCACCCCACCTGTGATGTCCCGGGTCTGTTATCCTCACAGTCTAAGGTTTTAGGGGTTAAGAGGAACTTCAGAATTCCAAGGTCTTTCCGAAATCATCTTTGCAGAAGGTTTATGAGTCATGTGAAATCCTTTTGGAGTCCCTGAGTTTGATGGTCTAGAGATATTAGAGGGCTCGTGGTGGACTGAATTACCTTAGGACTGAATTACCTTTCTTAGCTACAGTTTGTATTTTGCTATGTAGGGTTGTAATGTGAGAATTCCAGAAGAGCCGTAGCATAAAAGTGCTTTTCTATTTTTAAAAAAAAAAAAAACCCATTCTAGTCTTACTAAGAATTAGAGAATTTTTTTAATATCAGTTTTGTAATTTTTTGATAAAGTTGTCAATATTATGATTAAATCACCAGAAAAAACAGTTCCTGTGCTGTTCTCTTCGGGGCAGGGACTTTGTCTTCCGACGGATTGTTCGATGCCACGATGGGATGCCCATCACTGTCAAATTCCAGTAGCAGCTCACAGCTGTGAGCTTGAGTTAAATCCAGGAGAGCCAAGAGAATTCCCAGTTCAGCCTGTCCATGGTCTGTGAGCTCTGGGAAGGTCACAGCAGCATCAGCATCCCACGGGTAAGTTCAGGGAGCTGGGGCTGTGGGGGCTCCTGCTCACTGCAGGCAGGATCCTGCTCACTCCAGGCAGGATCTCATCCCAGGTGTTCACTCCCAGCCCTCTGACCCTGCAGCTCCAGGATTTCCCCCCAAAACACTCAGTGCTCCAAGCGTGAGGTTTCCAGGAATCCCAAAGTCCAGACAGATCCTTCGGTTCGATACTCGCCGTTCACACTGGGGTCCAGTCAGTGCTGGAAAAACACTTGGAGGCTTAAAAACAATAAAAATCCTACAAAAAAATGAATTGTTCTATCCCCAGGTCGTGAGCCTGGGAGCTGCAGGAACTTCCAAACCCACAGACACCCCACCAAACATTCCTGCCTTGTTCCTGGTGTCTGGTTATCCTCGTGCTCCCAAGGATCAAGAGCAATCCCGTGCTCTTGTGTGTCCTTAAATATTGCCCAGACTCCCAGGCAGCCTCAGCCTGGGTTGGTGGTGGTGCCAGAAATGCTGCCTGAGTGGACAATTCCCCAAAATTCCCAGCAGCCTGGTGTGATCCTGCATTACCACCTCTCCTTTAGCCTGGAATGGAGACAGGTTGTATTGGCTTTGCCTCTGAAAGCTCAGCACTGGGAGCTCTTCCCTCTGCCAGGTCTTGGCTGTGAACACTTCAAAGCAATTCGTGTTGTTCTGCTTAAAAAAAAAATAAAATTAAAAAATCCAAGATCTGATTTGGAATCCCCCAGTGAAAGAAGATCCTGGAGAGATTCCATCTCCCACGTTTTTACCTGCTGTGAGATAAGGATTTGTCTGTAATTGAGTGTTATCCCAAAGGGAGATGAGGGGTAGGATTTAGAACTGGGGGGAAAAAAACTTATATTTAGAACAGCACTGTCTGGAAATTCCTGCTTTGGGAAAGATCTGGGAAGTGGGAAGGGTTTTTTGACTTACACTGGATGAAGCAGGGAAGGGAAGGAAGAGCAGGAGCATCCTCACAAATTCCTGTGTGAAATCCCAAGGAGGCACTGGCACAGGTTGAAGAGTTCCAAAATTCCAGGCAGGGATTGGTGCTGGGCTGAGCTGTGGGGTGGTGAACCAGGTATAAAGTGGGATGAGAGAACAAAAGCTTTTCCAGCCACGTCCGTGGTGCAGGTAAGTGGAAAGTCCTTCACTGATAATTCCCGAAATATCTGATGAATCAATACTTTGGATCACAAAATCACAGGATTTCTACCCGGCTGGTTCCTGCCTCACTTGGACCCACAGCAGGGGATCGGTTGCAGGGTCTGTGCTGGGAGGGACCAACGTCCCAGGCACCAGACAGGATTCTAGAACAGACATTTTCCTCATCCCACTTCAGAAGTTTCTGTCTCATCAAGCCACAATCATCTGAGGCCCTTCTGAAGGAGAAGCAATTCTGAACTCCCAGCAGAAACACAGCTCGTTTTCACTTCCAGGAAAATAAGTTCTTGCTTTTCTCAGTGATTTTTCTCTAGAGAGAGGAAAAAGTCATAAAAATAACAAAGTTTTGGGGGTTGTCATTATCTGTTCTTAGTCATGGGATTGAGCTCGCTGCTTCTGAGGAAAAAGGGAAGATTTACATCTGAAAGATAAAACTTTACTCCCTTTCCTTTCCTTTCCTTTCCTTTCCTTTCCTTTCCTTTCCTTTCCTTTCCTTTCCTTTCCTTTCCTTTCCTCTCCTTTCCTCTCCTTTCCCTCATTTGTTTAATTGGGACCAAAAGGAGAATCTGTAGTTCCCAGACTTTGCCTTGGTAGTTTCATGAACCAAAATAACAAACAGGAAATGACAAATGGGGTATTGGAAAGGAACAACCTTTTGTCATTTACAGCTTGGTTATAACGCTAACAAATAGAGGACAAAGTGTTAGACAATAAATCAATAAATACAATATAATTTTTTTAAATATATTTTTAAAATCTGGGAAACTTTAGGAGATGAATGGAAGTGAAAGTGTGAGTTTTGCCATCCTAAAACCATCAAGGGGACAATAACTTTTATAGAATTGCCCATAAGGTCCTGTTTTAGCAGCCACTTTGACAAGTTTCTGTCCGGGTGTGGCTCCCAACATGTTTTACCCTCGGATCAGGAATCCTCAGCTGCATCCACGCAGAGTGAGGTGAGGGGTTTGTCCTGGTGTGGGGCGTGGAAACCATGGCCAAGGCACATGTGATCCTTGTTAAAATACTTGGAATGCTTGGGGGGAATTAGCCTGAAGCCTGGTAGTGGTGCAGATCAAATCTGTCCCAGGCAAGGAGTCCTCACCAGGGCAGGTTTAAGCCGGGTTTAGCTAAAAACAGAGTCAGGCTTTGGGAGTAACAACAAAATATCTGCATCTGCTGGAACTGTCTTCGCTGAGAGCAGAGCTGATACCACTGAGGAATAAAAGAAAGGCAACAAAGCCCAGCAAGCAGCAAATGATGAATTATTCAATGCAAATGTCAACTTTTAGTAGTGGCTGTGTCTGTAAATCTTTTTTTGCAAGGCTGAGCGTTGCCATTAAGGAACTCCATATGACGCTACATCTGTCGGATTTCTTTTATATCATCTTATTTTTATGGATGCCGGGGAAAAGTATTGGGAATTTCCACGTTCAGGTTTTATTAACATCATTTCCCCAACTTCTGTCATTTAATGTTGGGTTGATTTTTCTGGCAAGGGTTAAATCCGTGCCCACTTCAGCGACATCCCGAGCCGTGAGTCTTCAAATGAAAATCGGCTTTTGCAGAGAAATTTTTAATTTTTCCGTGGTTTGCACCCGAGTTCAGTTCCTTGGGAAGATGGGGAATGGGGAGGGAAGAGTGAGGAGGTGCCCATTACTCTGAAGTGCTGGGGGATTCCTATCACATCCAGATAATCAATCTGTCCAAGGATTTCTATAGCTCCCATTATCCCCCGTGCCTCCAGGATAAGAAGCTGGGAACAATTGCCCATTGTCAGCTTATGAAGGAACTTTTTCATCTTCCTTCCCCAAAGACTCGATTCTTAATTAAGTAAATTAAAATTAATTACGGAATGTGTACGACAAGATGTTATCGTGAACCGAGCTCTGTGTGCTGGGCCTGCTCTGCTCCCTGCGTGTCACAGGAACGGGGAATGGAGGGGACACGGGGAAGGGTTTCAAGCTCAGGGATGGGAGGATTGGATGGATTTTGGGAAGGAATTCCTGGCTGGGAGGGTGGGCAGACCCTGGCACAGACTCCCGGAGAAGCTGTGGCTGCCCCTGGATCCCTGGAAGTGTCCAAGGCCAGGCTGGAGCACTCTGGCACAGTGGGAGGTGTCCCTGCCCCTGCAGGAACGGTCCCATCACCTGCTGGGGCCTCGCCCTTGTGAAAACCTCTCTGTGCATTGAAGGTCACGCTCTGCGGGAGACTAAAAACACCTTCCGGACCTGAGGCTGGAAGAGTTTCATTTGTTAAAAGATAATTTAATGTTAAGCAATTCCTAAATATCCAAAGGACAGAGGATATTTGTTAACAAGGCCCAAAGCACCTCGGCATATTTTGTCACGATTTCTCGTGCTTTGTTAGGCAGAGCTGTGAACCGAGCCACATTCCAAAGGACAGGAATGCTGCACTTCCATTAATTGGTTTCCAGAGGAAGATGTTGCCATTAGCTCTTGATTAGGATGACTTAAATATCTCATAAAATCCTGGATTCAACAGCAAGAGTGAGTGAAGTGTATCCCAAGATCATCGGGCCTGCAGCAAAATGAGCACAATTATTTACTGAATGAAAGTGAAACAGGTTATTGATTTGGATCCTAAAACTTTCAGGAGATGAACATCTCAGAGATGTCAAGTGTTTCCAGAAGAGTAAATGTTCCGTGAGCTGCTCAGAGCCAGGAGACTCCTCAGTGTGAGCTGGGCCAGGCCAAGCAGGGACCATTCCCACCCTGGGAAAGGAAAGGAANTCCAGCCCCAGCTGTTCCCACTGGCAGGGAGAGCAGGGTTATCCCTTCAGCCCTGACATCAGGGGAGGCTCCCTGAGTGCAGCTTTTGGGGGACCATTCAGCTCATCTGAATGAACATTCAGGGTCTTTCCAAATGTGATTAATAACGTGTAACTAATTAGATGGCCTTTAAGTATCAGGTCCGTAGTCATATATATTTTTTTAAATGATCCTTAAAAGGTGGAATGAAACTTCTCAAAAAATTCTCTCAGTTGGAGACCTCCTACTTCCTAACTCTTAATCCTCAAAGAAGTTTATTTCTACTTATTTCTTCAATAAAACCAAGCCCTGGTAAGGCAGAGCTGATAAGAAGTTCATGTTCCCTTCTACTTGTTTCTGGAACTAAAGAAAGAGTAAAATGGCACAAAGTTTCTGCTTCTCAGAAAAAGGCAAGTGAAAAAGCAAAGGTTTGGAAAGTGAAAAGGTTGTTTGCAATCAGCTGCTGGTGGTGCTGCAGAAGGGCATCAGGACCCATCACATCAGGTAAATAACCACGAGTTGAAAGTTTTCTTGTGTCAGAAATTGCTGCTTTTCACTGCAGTTGCACGTTCCCTTCTTTGTTTGAGATGTGAGCGAACTCTCCCCCCAGGCCTGCAGACAATGGCACCTGTTCAGCTTCGGGGAGAGCTGAGGAACACGGGGGCGTTCGGAGCTTTTCTGGAGCATCTCCTCGCAGAGTGAGAGGAGCACAGTCTGATCTCCACACAAACCCAGCTAAATTTACCCTGCTCCCACCCACCTTGCCGAGGACTCCTGCCACAGTTCCCTGCTCACACGTCTGGGTCAGGGCTTAAAGGCTCCATGAGAATTGGATTGCCATCCCACAGAGCCTTCCAAAGACTTGGGGGAATTTATTTCTCCTGTTTCCCTGCTCTGCTTTTCCCAATTGCTCCACAGCTCTGGCTCCCGGGGCCAGGAGGAGACCTTGCTTGTTTTCTGCATCACCGAGGCTAAAATGTTTTGCTTAAACCCAAAAATTCCTGCCCCAAATTGCAAGGGGCAGCCAAGCAGAGCACTGAATAATCCTTGCAAGTTTTTAAGCTCCATCAGAGCATATTTGACTTTCTCCTCCTGTTGTTCTGATGGGGCTATCACCCCACAGCAGCAATTGTCTCCTGATTTCCAAGCCCAGCGTTGGTTTTTACTCCTCTGAGGGCTGTTCAGCCTCTCCCTCTGGATGTGTGATCACTGCTCCCTCTCCAGCCAGCAATCACAGCCCTCTCCAGCCTTCATTCCCTCGGGGCAGGCCAGGCACACACCTCTCCTCTCTCTCCCTGTGATTGTTCCTGCAATCATTTGGGCAGCTCTTGGCTGCCAGGCTGGGGGATTAGTTACCCCTGGTGTTTGAGGAGTGGCACTTCTCAGTAGTCTGAGTGGCTGAGATGTGGCTGTTTCTCTCCTAAAATTGGTATTTTAGGAGATGATCTGAGCCATACTTGGAGCTTGTGCTCCTCTTGGAATCCACTGAAGTGTGTAGATGCTTGTTGGTTGTTCCCAGTCAATCAGATTTGATTTTATTTTCACAATGTTTATATTAAGAACTAGAATTAGTATGTGGCACTGGATTTCAAAATAAAAAATATCGATGTGAAAGAAAGGAAGGTAAAATCAATGTTGCTGTACAAGAAGCCATGAAAGGTCTTGTTCCCCACGGTTTGTGCCCTGCTGGAGGAATGGCTGGATTGACCAGGGGGATTGACCTCCCCGTGCCGTTTGTATTTCCAGGGCAGAGCCCTGGAGCTCCTGCAGGAGTGTCCCCCTGGCTGAGGGTGGGACTTTGCCATGGAGGGCAGGGAAATGGATCTGCAGAGCTGCTCCAAACAGCAGCTCCAGCCTCTTCCCAAACAACCCCTGTGGGACGGTCCCTTTAGTGCTGGAATAGCATGGCACCTCTAGTTCCTCCCATCTCCCAGCTTTTGAGGGCTTTATGTCTCTTTTTGTTCTGAAAACATCTTTTCCACACCACAGAGCCCTGATCCACGGCTGGGAGAAGCTGTGGCTGCCCCTGGATCCCTGGGAATGTTCCAGGTCAGGTTGGATGGGGCTTGGAGCCACTTGGGATAGCGGAAGGTGTCCCCATGGCAGGGGTGGGAATGGGATGGGATTTAAGGTCCCACTCTGCCTTTCCCAACAGGAGCCTTCCTGTGTTGTTTCCCCTAAAGGAGGAATTTCTCCTTGTCTTTGAACATTTCATAAACCCCCGTTCTGGCCCATCTGGCACTGAAGAACTCCCAGCAAAAGATTGCACTCAGCTTGTGCCAGGAAGAATCACAGAATCCCAGGATCACTGAGGCTGGAGAAGATCTCCAAGATCGAATCCAACCTGTGGCTGATCCCCACCTTGCCAACTAATGAGATGACCCAGTGTCATTCTCCATTTCTCCTCTTTGTTTGCTTGCTAATTCACAGCTCAATCCTCTTTATAGTGGGAATCCCAATAATCCTCCCTTACAGGGGTTTATAAACTATTGGAGAAGAGTAGGATGTCCTAAGGTGGTAGGATTTACAAATCCACAGAGGATTTTCTGGTCAATCAAAGAAATAAAAGTACAGAACTATCTGTTTTTTTCATCTTCTGCCATGCAAATGTTGCGGTTCTGAATATCACATTAAAATATTGCCTAAATCCCTCTTTTAATTTCCAGAGGACCTCACATCTGGCAGCAACTTGCAAAACATTGCAGAACGTTCTGGGGGAAAAAAAAGCAAGTCTATCAAAGCTGCATCTTCTGCTAGGCTGGGACTTAGCAGAACTCTCCTGAACCAGACTGAGTTGTGTTTTCTTGGAGCAAGTAATTGCCTTCATGTCTCATAGCATGAACCCCTGCAAATGATGTTCCTCCCCTGGATCCAGAGGCAGCTCACATTTATATCCCAATAAGCTCCTAATATTGAAGCAACCTGTCAGGTTTCACGTCTTGCCTGGCAGCTGCAGCTCTCTCCATCATCGTTATTAGAGAATATTTGCACAAGCTGCCACCTCTGTCAGTTTAGACAATTTTTTTTTTTTTTTTTTGCAATTTTGCAAAACAATTTCCCTCCCTGGGTGTCTGCACACGTCGGGGAGGCTGTGCTGATTGAGCTCAGCAAGTGGCACTTTTGGAGTGCCTGTTTCTCCTCAGAAAATCAACCTGGGCTGGAGTTTCACAGCAAATGAGGGGCTTTGTTTGGAGAAAGTTCATTGTTCCTGTAGCCCTGCTCTCTTTTATTTCAGACAAACAGACGTTCCCTGCTTTGCTGGGATCGATGAGTGAGGGGATATATTGGGAAGTGGTGTGGGTTTGAAGTGGGATTTGCTTTGATATTTCTGTGCAAATCCATGTGATGGCTCACTGACTCATACAGCTGAAAATAGGTGGTGATATCAAGCCCAGAATTCTATACAGATTTTTTTTTCCCCCCCCTTTTCTTGCTTAGCTAGCTGCTCTTCCAAAAAATTCAGGTCATTATTCAAATCTGTGCTTAGATTAAAACTCCAGATAGCATCACTCTTACTCATTGATGAATCACACTGGAGCAAATTTCGGTCCTACTGAACTCACTCCGTGTTGCCTTAGTCATAAGTTTGTTTGGCAAATCACATGTCATGCTCGAATTAAGCACTTGCTTAAATAAGACACTTTTAAAATACATTCAGGAAAGTTTGCACATAAGATTTCTATAGACAAGATTTCTATAGCAAACTTGTCAAAGCAAAACTAGAGAACGAAAATTTCTGTTAATTCTGAGTTAAAACGTTAATTTCTGTTGTCGGCGACAGACCTAAAGGGATTGCTGGGCATACATGAAAGTAAACTTGTTTTCTAAAGTCCGTTTATAAAGTAATTTTTAAATATTGGCTTTTGGGAGGGCTTGGAGTAGCAAATTCCCCCTGGGTTTAGTGATGCCACCACCACCCACACGGCTCAGTGTCACCACAGCCTCTGCTCTGCCACTGCTCACACCAACTTGACCTTTCCCAGGGATTTTTTTACATGGCTTGATTCCTCTGCCAACATCAAATTTGCACTGAATGTTTTAAGCTGACGCCACACGGCTCTTCACATGAACGGGGCCATTTTTCCCTGAAGGAGGAGAACAGGAATTTACTGAAATTGTAATTTAAAAGCCAAACGCAAAATAGGCAACGTAAATAAAATCGTTCCCGAAAATAGTTAGAACAAAACAGCTGTGAAGTGATAGTGAAAGGAAGAGCAGGAACTGAGGTGGGGCTGGTTATAATAAATTATAGATTATCAATGTCGTGGCAGATGGAAACAGGGTTTGGGTGGATGCATCCATAGCTGCAGCTCCTCCCTGCCTCGTGCAGGAACACCCCAGTGAAAGGAACCCTGTCAGAATTGACACATTACAGGTATGGCTAAAAGAGGGAAAAAAAGGACTTTAATATATTCCAGTGAATGATGATGTGTCCATGGGAATTAGCCAAACGTGGAAACGAGATTGGCAAACTGCAATTTGGCAAATTGCAGCCAAACCACGGCAGGATCCATGGAACCATCATCATCCAATTCCTGAAGCTGCAGCAGCCAAGGGCTCCACTCCCATCCCGAGCTGGGGAGAAGGAAAAGCTCTGGAGCTGCAGCTTAAACACCACCAAATCTCTCCCACAGGAATGGAGAGCTGAGAGCTGCTCCTCAGGAAATCCACAACTCCTGCAGCTCCTTGTTGTGGTTGTCCTGTCAGGGGCAGGACCTGCTCCCTCTGCAGCTGGGAATGGAGCAGAACAAAACCTGTGATTAAAGAGTTGCCAGCAGGGAAGGAAAGCTGGGCAGGGAACCACGGCTTCCCAAGCTGGAATGTTTTAATGTGTCCCAGGTGCCGGGAGGTCACTGTTTGCTTAAGTTTGGTACCTGACAAGTGGAGTTTGGATAATCCAGCCAGGTTGGGATTACAACTCAAGGCTTTATGGATCATTTTCCTCAAAAGGATTAACCTGGGGCTTCAGGAAAAGCTCAGAAAAATATCTGCTTGTTTAAAATGAAGAGAATCGTGCAAAGAAATTAATTAACAACCAAGCACCGAATACTTGGGGGGAAAATGGGAATGGATTAATTTGGGCTCCTTGGAAACCTGCCTATTGCACTGGCACTATTTTTCAATTGGAGAATGAAACTCTCATGTACTTTTCCTGTTTTATAATGGCATTATTTTCCACTCCTTTATTTCTCTTTTGTTTCCAAGAATGATTAATTAGTGACACAACTCGGGTACCTACAGAAACGTTACCAAACTCAACCATTCTTTTGTCTTGGAAGATTTTTTTTTCCTATACCTGGAGTAGCCAGAAGCACCAATGTCCTTTTTTATAATTTCACAGGATTATTTAGGATTTCAGGGTTAGAGATTCCCATCAGGCCTGTGACATTCCCTGATTTTCCTCTGGGATGTCTGTGCAGGTTCCACAGAAATGGTCCCAACGTGGTTTGGGCACCTCTTCAGTTCTCTTGGAAGCTTTCAGCTGCTCCTGCTCCTCTCTGCATTGGCTCTCCCATAAATCCTGCCTCTTCCCAAGGACCTGGCCTTCTGGAAGTTGGGTGTTTGCAGCGCCCTGAGAACCACAAATATTCCAGGATCACAAAATCAATTTGATTGGAAAAGACCCCTGGGATCACTGAGTCCAACGTGTGACTGATCACCACCTTGTCAACTGTCCTCTCCAGGGATGGGGACTCCAAACCTCCCTGGGCAGCTCCTTCCAATGTCCAATCACCTTTTCTGTGAAGAAATTCCTCCTCATATCCACAGGTTAAAATGTTGTTCTCTCATCCTGTCACTACCTTGAGTAATCCACCATTTTCATTTTCAGGCTTCCAAGGCTCACGTGTGAAAACTGATTTAAAGGAATCACCATTCCCTCACTCTCACCAGTGCCCTCTTGCCCTGTCTGCTCTACTCCGTGGCCACAATTCAGTTCCCACTTTTCCCTCTTTTCTTCCTTTTTTTTTTCTTAGTGAAGCTCAGAGGAATTTTATGAGCAGCTCCTGCTGTGTCCATGTCCTGGTCTGGGACACAAGGAACACACAATTCCAGGGATGGGGCAGCCACAGCTTCTCTGGGCACTCTGTGCCAGGGCCTGCCCACCCTCCCAGGGAATGATTCCTCCCCAATACCCCCCCTATCCATGTCCTCTGGAAGTGGGAAGCCATTTCCTGTGTCCTGTCACTGTCCTGTCACACTTTCCTGTGTCCAAAGTCCTTCTCCATGAATAAAAATAAACTCACTTCTCCCTCTTCCACTGAGATTTTTAACCAAAGGCCATGAGAGTGAAGAAGTAGCTGGATGTGCCGAGGGGCAGAGCTGTCCCCTCTTTTCAGGGAAGTTTGTGGAGTCTTTATGTGAGAAGGAACTCCTGAGCTCGGCTCCCAGCGCTCCTGAGGAAAGCAGGAGCTGCTGTAAAGGTGTGACTCTCCTGGGGCAGCTCCTCAGAGCATTTGTGTGTTTCTGAAGGTCTCGATGAACGGGGATGAATGGCAATTTGGAACTGGGAAACCGCATCAGCTTTGCTGTGACCGATGTCTGCACAGTGAAAGTGTCTTTTTATTTTAATACTATTTTCTTTTTTAAAAAACCCTTTGACAAGGAAGTACAGCAAAAGTGAAGCTTGAATACATCTTTAAATCCGCATGTTGATTGCATAACTCCCGGCGACAGCTCCAAACTTCCTTTTGTTATTACAAACGTGTGCTCGGAGCGCTGCAAACACTGTCCCCACTCCTCACTGCCGACGGAACGCTTTCGTTTTCCTTTTGACTCTTCTTGCAGCCCAGCGAATGTTTGTGTTTCTTGATGCGCGGCAACGTCGCTGAGAGATTCCGGGTTTGCTGTGGAGGTTTTCAGCCCCGTTTTGCAGGAAAACGGGGGAAGAACAGGGCACACGGTGACCCTGCTCCCATACAAGGGTGACAAGAAGCTTCCCTCTGATTTGCATCACAGTCAGATAAAAGTCAAATCCTCCTTTCTAGGGAAACATCCCCTGACTCCAATTGGCACCAGCAGTTTGGGACAGGGGAATTATTCCCAGGAGCGTGACCTGGGTTCTCTCTGCACAGCAGGAAATGGTTCTACCCCAGCTGGGGAGATTTGGGGGGTTTTCAGGGTTTTCTCCACATGGAACGTTAAATATTCCCACTCCAGTGGGTGCTGCCGTTCCAGATCAGCACAGAGCAGTGACATCAAGCCCAGAGCAAGGTGGGCAGGGAAAACGTTGCCATTATGAATCAGAAAGAAAAATTGTTATATCCAGGCTGTGGATTATTAATGTGGATTAATGTGGCTGCGGATTATTATTAATTATTAATATATTATTGCAGAAGACAGCAATTGTCAAGGAGGGTTTGTTGGGGGTTTGTAGGTGAGCTTTTAGGTGGGTTTTATTTTTATTTCCTAATTTCTCGCTTTTATCTAGTGGAAGGTGTTCCAGCCCGTGGAATGAAGTTGGAATTAGGTGACCTTTAAGCTCCCTTCCAACCCAAACCATCCTGGGATTCTGTGATTTTATGATTTTACAGTTGCCTGAAAATTTATGTTTAGAAAAGCAGCCCACTTCTCCCCTCGTGCCAAAATCCAGCAGAACTACAGAGCTCTGAGGAGGAAAGGCAGCATCTCTCACTTCTGGGACAGAGTTTTCCAGAATCCCCTTTATGACAAGTCTGGCTTCTGAAATATGAATAAAAAATATGAATAAAAATAAAAACAGTTTTCAATGCTCTGTGAGTCTTACTTTTTTGATATTTTAACTTGCAGAATGGGATTGCTTTAATTTTTTGACACAAGCTGGGGAGTTCCCAGCTCCTCAAAACATACTGATTTAAAAAAAAAAAATTAAAAAAAATAAATTAAGAACTACCTTGTGTTTGCCTTCTGAGCTGTGAGATTTGGGGATAAATTTGCATACATCTGTAAACTTGGTTTTCATGATTTTTCTCTGCTATGTTTTTCTAAGCAACAGCTGATTAAATCTCTCCACTCTTATTTTCCAAAGTTAAAGGGCACAAATACCATCCTTATTACATACTGATTTTCACAATACTTTCCTAGTTCCAATCATAATAATTATTTTCTTCAGTGGTCTCTGCATTGTAAATTTACCAGGTTTCTGTGGGTTTCAGCTGCGCTCCTGCAGGTGAGGTGCCCAATGGTTTTACTTGATAATTCCAAACCAAATTCCTCTGGTTTCGTATCTGCATTATTGTTAACTCACTTGTTGAATTGGGTTGTAAAAGAGCCCAGTGAAGGGTAGATTTATCTTTTGAGTCAGAATCCAAGATTTTATACCACAGGAAACAGCTGCAGCAGGTTCCTTTAAAGAGCTCCTGGTGCCTGTGGTAACCTCCACACACAAAGCACAATTGCCTTTCATTTTAAACCTGTTTCTTGACACAAATAGTTTTGATATAAAACTCTCAAATCAGGAGCTTCCTGCTGCTTTTCATCATTGTCCCTTCCTGCCGTAATTTGGGGAATCTGCTATTTTCATGGCTGCCCTTTTTATTTCGTTTCATTTGGCGTTGGGCTGGAGGCTTTAACTCCGTTTTCAACTTTGATAATTTTCATTCAGAGCTTTAAATCTCCCAGGAAGTCGTTCCACGCTCGATTTCAGGGTTTGGCTGAGAGCTTTGGGTGACTTTCGAGGGGAAAACGCACAGGCTGCCAGTCCCCTAAACCCTTGGAATAATTGGAAATAGAAATGGTTGGGAATGATACATTAACTCTGAGCATTAGGCACTAAGCACGCTTGCTGGCTACTTTGATCAAGCTCTTTTTTCCTGACAAAACCCCCTTTGAAATGAATAGGACAGAGGTTCCTTTCACTTCAATCAGAGTTCTCAGACACGGGGAGAAAGAAGGACTTTATAACCTTTAAAAAGACTCCCCTCGTCCATTCATGGATCTCCTGGAAAGCTCAGCACTTTCCCTTGTGCTGGAGTTACTAAGCCAGCTCCTGGATACTTTCAGGCTTCCTTCTAGTGAGGATTTGCTTAAACAGGAGCTCAAACCCCTCTGCAAAGAGCTGGGATCTGGGATTTACAACACGGGGGATATTTGCTGATGTGGATTGTCAGCATCACTTTGCTGTTTGCCTGTTTGCGCCTCCTGAGCCTGTACCTGGAATTCTGCAGAGGATGATTCCTTGTACACTTCTTATCTTGATTGTTTGTGTGTATTTACAGGCAAGCCATCAGCACCCTAAAAATTCTCTTTTAAACCTTTTTGAATGAAGGTTTTGGACACCCAGCACCGTGCCCTGGGTCATTATCACTTCTGGAATCTGTTTCTGCACCCTTGGAGGTTTTGGGGTTTTTTTTACTACTTTTTGTACTTAGAAGGTAACAACACACGGAGTAGGGAAGGAGTACATGCTCCTTCTGGATCATGTTGCAGTAATGTAGACTGAGATAATCATCCATAAGGGAGGCTTCTGCTTGGAGAAGATTAATGCAGTGAGATAGGAAGCATTAGGAAAAAAATCAAACAACCAAACCAACAAATAAACAGGATAGATCTGCAAAAAATACCTCCAGAAATATCCCAGGCTTTAGGCAGCTACGGTGAGAACAAGGATTCCTTGTGTTAAATGTCACTATGGAGAAGCAGAACCAAAAGCAAGGATGTGACAAAGCCCCCAAGCCTGTACAGCTTTGACATTTCCCCTGATATATATGTTTAAATAAAATTTGGGGATTTTTGATCTGTCTGGTGTTCAAACACGCATATCCAATTCCATTACCTCTCTGAAGATGGGTCAGAATACAACTATTGAACAAATAATTTCATTTGAGACGTTGTTTCCTTGATACGTGCATGAAAAGTAAGTCATTTTATCTACAGGTGAGTTACAGCTCATAATTTTTTTACAGCTGTAACTCTTCAGAAAACCTATAATATTTTACAAGAAGAAGAGATCAGATTATGTGTTAGAAGATGGATGGCTCTGGCTTAAAGCTAAACTAATGCAAGCTGAAACTTTAGTTCTGCCCATGTTCAGCTCTGTGCAATGGCTTTTTTGACAACATAAAAAACCCCTTCTGTATCCTACAGGGCATCATTTAAAAAAAAATGCATTGCTTGTAGAAATAAAGTAATGGGATGAGTTTAGGACTAAGAGCTACCTGGAGGGTAAATATGTTTCATTTTTGTACGTGGTTTGGTTTTTTTTTTAAATTTAAGCAGTGAAAAAGAGCAGAACACGCACACAAAGGGAAAAGGTTGTTATTATCTATTGTTCAGCTGCGCTGACTGAAAGGGAGGAGAAGTCTTCCAGCAGTGTGTAAAAGCAGAAAAAAAGAAAGTGGTGGAGTCTTTTAAATGCTTGAGGAAGTACCTGAGGAGGAACAGCCTGTTCCTCCCGCAGGGATGTCACCTGTGCACTGTCCGGGTGATGGCACCCAGGTGGAAAACACGGCTCCTCGTGCAGGACGGTGTCACAGCCACCCCCTGAAATGCCAACCCTTCCTCTGCTGCCACTTCCCGAATCCCCTCAGGGCCACCAAACCCGCACGGGGTGTGGGAAGTTCGGCCGCTCCTAAAACGGTGCTGAATGATAAATTCTAAGCTAAAGCATACAAATTTTAAAATAGTTACCTGTTGATTCTAATCCACAGCAAGGATTGTCTGTCTTGTGAAATAAAAACACTGCAAGGGAATTATAAATAAGTGCAGTCTATCACAGTTTCGTTCTCTGTTCCTTTTCTCGTATTTTCAAAGCTTCATTTGCTCACATGACTGTAACACTTACCTGATGCTTTCATGGCAGTAGTTAATATAATTTCCAGGTCTCTTTCCCAAGCTAATTTGGGTCTGTGGTTGATGAGCACAATGTTCTTGCTGCTTCTTTCTCCCTCCTGTGTATTCCTGTGCTTGTTTCATCTTCCCTCTCTCTCTCTCTCTAGCTGACACAATTCTTTATTCTTCATTTTGTAAATCAGGTGTTTGTCACGATCAGCAGTTGTATTTGCTACAGAAAACCACATAAACAAAAAACACAACAAGTAACTAAAAATAAAAGGCAATTCAGAGACTGAACCTATTTTTTTTCTAAGTTAAAATGGAAATTAGGTACAGTTGGCAGAGTGATCCAAACAGTGAAGTTTTGAGTAAGGGTTTCAGTTTATTTCAGAAGGTGGCACTGACAACTCCTGTGAGAGCTCTAAGGTGAAGTTGAGAGAAGCAGCTGCTTGGTCTCAGGGTGTCAAAATAAAATGGAAGTGCAGAGAAATTTGAGGTACTAAGGATCTTTGATGAAGGGTTTTGCAGACTAACGTCAACTCATGCAGGTAACTCTGGATGGGCAGAGGACTGAGGCTTTGTCCAGGTGAGAATTTGGGATTACTAAGTTGCAAGTTGCAGGACATTGCTCTTGATGGAAAGAGTGATGAAGGAGTTTAGTAAACTAAAACACGAGGAGTTCCACCTCAGCATGAGGAAGGATTTTCCATGAGGGTGGCAGAGGGTGGGAACAGGTTCCCAGGGAGACTGATGTCTCCAGAGTCATTCCAAACTCACCTGCTTCAGGTGACCCTGGTTGCACTGGATGGTCTCCAGAAGTCCCTTCCAACCCTAAATATTCTGTGATTCTCTGGTAAAAAATGTTAAAATACTTGTGCAGGAGCAAGTTTGTGTCTAAAGAGTTGGTTTGTGCCAACCCTCCCGATGTTTCCATGGCTGGAACACTTTAAGCCCACATTGACCAACACGCTGAGGAGACAAACCTGCTGCTTTGTCCACGGAGTGGGGACACGGTGGGGACATTGTGGGGACACTGCGGGGACAGAGTGGGGACACTGCGGGGACATGGCAGGGAGACACGGGGGACACTACGAGGATACTGTGGGGACAAAATGGGAACGTCGTGTAGACACAGTGTGAATGCTGTAGAAGAAACGGTGGAGACACTGGGGGAGACAGGGAGGGCACTATGGGGACATGGCAGGGGCAATGTGGGGACACTATGGGGGAAACGGCGGGGACACGGTGGGGACTTTGTGAGGACACTGTGAGTAGACAGTGGGGACCCAGCCAGGACACTGTGCGGATCATAGTGAGGAGACATTGGGAAAAGACTGTGGGGACAATATAGGGACACTCTGGAGAGACACTGGGGACACCGTGAGGGGACGGCAGGGAGACGATGGGGACACTACAGGGACACAGCGGAGTCACTGCGGAGACATTGTAGGCACGCTGTGGGCACAGAGATGGGACACTGTGGGGACACTTTGGGCACCCGGAGCGGATACAGCAGGGACGCTGTGGGGACACTTTGGGAACACTGTGGGGACACTGTGGGCACCCCGAACGGACACCGCAAGGACACTGTGGGCACCCGGAGAGGACACTGTGGGCACCCGGAGGGGACACTGTGGTACCCGAAGGGGACCCGGCGGGGACACGGCGCCTTCACTCCGGACGCTCGGCGCACTCCGATCGCGCCCGCTCCCGCCGCCCCCCTCAGGCTCCCTGAGGCTCCCTCAGCCTCCCGCCCTCGGCTGCGCGCGCAGCGCCGCTCCCGCCGCGCGGGCTGCCGGGAGGGCCGAGCGGCTGTGGTTAATGTCCGCCATGTTTGCCATGGCGCAGGGAGCGGACCGAGCGAGCCCGGCGCGGATCTAGGGCTGCGGGGCGTGCGTTGCGGGCTACGGGCGGCGCCGCCGGGAGCTGCGCCGGGGCGGCGGGACCCTCCATGGTGGCGCGGGCGCGGCGCGGGAGCGGCTGGGAGGCGGCGGCGAGGCCGCACTGAAGGCCCNAGGCCCCCCCCCCCCCGCCCGCCCGGCCCCGGGGTGTTATTGTGAGGGGGAGACAATGAGCAAACTCTCCTTCCGCGCCCGGGCGCTAGACGCCGCCAAACCGCTGCCCATCTACCGCGGCAAGGACATGCCCGACCTCAACGACTGCGTCTCCATCAACCGGGCCGTGCCGCAGATGCCCACAGGGATGGAGAAGGAGGAAGAATCGGTAAGGGAGCGCGGCGCAGGGGGGGCACCATTGTTTACAGGCACCCCCCGCACGGGGAACCGGCCGCCGGTATTCACCAAGCGCGCTACGCTCGCTCCGCCGCGCGGGGCGCGAGGCGCTGCGCAAACGGCGCAGCGTAAGCCGCGGTCCGGCGCCGCGAGCGGGCCCTGCCGCCGTCCGCCATCTTCTGCTGCGCGTCCCGGGCGCGGGTGAGCGGGGGGGGCTCGGCGTGAGGGCGGCGGGACGGGCCGGCGGCAGCGCGGAGCGCAGCGGAGCCGCGGAGCGCGGTGTCAGAGCGGCGGAGCGCGGCGCCGGCCCGGCGGAGCGGGGCGGGCTGCCGGACTGGGCTCCGGCTGCCGGAGCGGCTCGGGATGTCAGAGCGGTGGAGAGTGCGCGGGGTGCCGGAGCGGCTCGGGGTGTCAATTCGGATTGTCACTTCGAGGTGCCGGAGCCGACTCGAGATGTCGGAGCGGCGCAGCGGCTTGGCGTGCCGGAGCGGCGGAGCGGAGTGTCGGAGCCGGGATGCCGCGGCGGGCTCGGACTGTGCCGGTGCGGCGGGCACGGGATGCCGGAGCAGCTGGGGATGCCGGGGTGCTGCAGCGGGCTCGGGACGCCGGCCCGGTGGAGCGGCTCGGGGTGCTCGGCGCGGTGTGGACTAAAGCTGATACTACTCCTGCCAAGCCTGTTGTGAGTGGCTGTCAAGTCGCTCGGGCTGGAGCAGGAGAGGTGGCGGCGGCGTGAAAGTGCTGGGTGCAGCGTGCTGTGCCACTCCGCAGGGAACGAGCGGGTCCGGCACAGCTTTTCCCTTCTCCTTGTCCTCCGGCCCGGTGTCCCCGAGCCCGGCGGCAGCTCCGTGTCGCGGTTTGGAGCGCTGTCAGTCCCTGCGCTTGGTAGAGGCACTGTGCACATGTGGGGCTGAGGGCACAGCCCGACACACACACACATCGTGCACATGTGGGGCTGAGGGCACGGCCCGGCACACACACACAGACACACACGTTGTGCACATGTGGGGCTGCAGGGACAGCTTTGGCTCCCCGTGTGGGACAGTGTCTGCGCTCCTGCGGCCACCCCCGGTGCTGCTCGGAGTTATTTAACACCGATGGTTTGTGCTGCTTCTTGCAGCATCGCGTGGCAGAAGCGTCAGCTGAACGCGTTGCGTGAAGCGTCGGAGCTTTAATGTTATTTCCAAATCAGCCAGCCAGTGTTCAGCGTGGACGTGTGATGTCTCGTGGTGTTAAAGGGTGGAAAAGCCTTTGTGCGCTGTGGTAAAGATAAGTTTCAGGGGGTTTTGGTGAGCGGTAGGACAGCTTTGAAAACGCTTGCCCGCAGTTCCGGTGTCCTCCTGTACTGCTTTGTCTTGCTGATCTTCAGACGCTTTTCTGTAAGAGTAAGGTTTATTTTGTGCTCCTGGGAGTTGTGTAAGCTCAGACAGAGGCTGTCGCCTGATGTGTCTGTACTTGCAGAGCCGATAGTAAATGCACCCTCCAGAATTTCCTCAATGAATCCGTGTCTCCGCCTCAGCCAAACCTCTGTGCCTGTGGATTGGCTTTTCCGGGGTTACAGCTGTCAAAGGAGGCTCCGTGCTTTCCTCGCTGCTTTTCTCACCTGACTGTTGATATTAAAGGAATCCTCTGTCTTATCATGGTGGGGTTTTATTTTCTTAATTTACTGTGTATGATACACTGTGATCAAAACTCCAGGAATTCCCCAGGAGTAACTCTGCTAGAAGCTGGGATTGTAGTTAAAAGGAACAACATCGGGGTACTAATGAAGCAATATTGGAGACTAATTTGGTTTTCTCAGCCTCAAAAGTCTACCTCGCAGTGCTGTGTTTGCATTTAATATTTAAATTAATTCTAAAAGGTTGGTGTTCTTTTGATAAATCATGTCTAAAATAAAGTTGTTAATGGAAAATTGCTGTGAGAGTTCAAGCAAACAAGCTGCTTACTGGCTGCTTAAATGATCGAGAAGATTAGATTTATACTTCAATAAAACTACTTTAGTGTTGTCCTAAAAAGTTGTTTTTCTGTGAGAGTGAGGTTTATTTTCTCCGCCCTGACATGTGGCTCTGTTTGATATATTATGTAATAGTCTCAAAATGAAATGACTGAAGCAATAGATAAACATAGTGTGAGATGCATCAGCCAGGCAAGATTATAAACTGCTATTCTTAGATTATTCAGATCGTTGCCATGTGGGGATGGTTTCATTCATGGCTTGTCCTTCTCCCAGTGTAGCACAGATGATTCTTAATTGTACTTCTTTTTTTAAATGATACAGAAGCCCTTCTGGGAATGGCTGTTGTGGATGACAGTAGTCAAATATTTGAGGAATACCTGAACAGCTTTAATTCATAGCAAATACTGCTGTGATGGATTTGATGCCTTTTGAAGGGGACTTTTTGGAGGGAGAGAGAAATCTCTGAACCCTCATTTCTGCCACCTCAATTTCTAGGGTGTCTCAAGGCCTTTTTTCGTGAGTTAAAGTAGTTTGAAGCCTCAGGGTGGCTGCTGTTTGCCATTTGCCGTTCAGTCACAGACCTGGCGTTCCCCTGGCCCCAGGACATCGCTCCCCTCCCGGTGCCGCCCTCTGGGGAGCCTCGGGGGCAGCAGAAAGGTCTTGTAGCAGCACAGCGTGTCCTGGGGTCAGACAGCACCTTCCGGGATATTTTCCGCTGGAAATCAGCATTATTTACAGATTTGCAGGATTTCAGACGCTTGAGTGACACGTCTGCCCTGTTCTTTACAGCCCAACCTCGCTGGGGCAGGCACGGGATTGAATGAGTTGGTGATTGATCTTTTGTAGGTACCAAAGTGCAGATTTGGGTCCGTTTCTTCTTGATGAATATTCTGGAACTGTTTCTGTCTGGGTAGCTCAGAGATTTATATCCACTCGCAGCGTTTCACAAATCAGCTGCTCATTTCTCTCACCTGGAGATTCCAGCTGTGAAAGAATTAGGTTTCTCTTCTGTAGCATGTTTATGTCACAAATGTTTATCATTTACTCTAAATTAAACCTGAGGAAGAAAATTGTGTGGGTTTGTTTTTAAACTCACGTGAGAGAGCGATCGCTGTTAAATAGAAGCAGGAAGGTTCTTTGGGGAGTTCAGAAACTGAGCAGGGACATTTGGGTTTTTTGTTTTGTTTTGTTTTTTTTCTTGATGAGTAAGACTCGTATTTCCTAATGCTAATGAATTGTTTTGACTGGAAAGGGAGAAAGTTGCAGAACAGATAAGCCTTGGTTTTGTTTCTTATCACATAACCGTGGTTTTATTTGAATACCTGGAGATTGCCGAGTTGCACCTTGTGAGGTGAAATCCTGCTTGGTGATGAGGCACATTCACACGGAGTTTACCCGAGGTGTGAGGAAGCTGAAATTGTGATGGCAGTGGGTGATCCCGGGATTACCTGGTCAGAGCCTTCATCTCAGTCCTTGTTTGAACATTTACACTTGAGCTTGGCACGGCATCGCAGGCCTCGGGGCGGAGAGGAAAAGTGCAGGAATGGCAATTTAAGGACGTGGTTGGTGCTGTAGAAATGCTGACACTGTACCCGTGGGAAGGGACTTTCCTTCCCAGCCCTTCAGGGATCGCCTCGGGATGAGCCTTCCCTGATCATTAAATCCAACCTTCCGTTCTGATTTTTTCGGCTGGAAGTAATTAACTCGATTCTTTTGTTTGTTTGTTTGGTTTGGTTTTAGTTCCTTCAGTTTCTTTTGTAAGGCTGGAACTTGAAGTGCTCATTATGGGGCTTTGAGGTGTCCTGGAGCTGGTGATGCTCCTGGAACAGCTTTTTCCTTCTCTTTTCAAAGCAGGAAGCCTTTAGCTTTGCACAAGTCCTGGTTTTCCTGTTAAACTGTATCAGCAAAAATATCCATAATGAATATTTCCCTCCGATACAGGGAACTGGGAGAGTATCAAATGTGTGAGGATTTCCTTAAGCTGCTGATCAGAAGTACCTGCCTGGTGCTCTCTGTGCACTCAGGTCTGGGTTTAAAAACACAAACAGACATAAATCACTCCCCACATGGGCAGAACCTGCTCTTAGCTGGATGTTTGTGTGTGGGCTGAGCATTCATAACCTGTGGTTGAACCCTCAAAGTTCCTTACAAACCAGAGGCTTTGTAGAACAAAGAAGCCTGGACAGCACAGAGTAAAACAGCAGGAAAACAGAGAATAACTTCAGCTCCAACCATGCAAATATTCTGTAAAACAGAAATCCCTCGGAAGGACTGCATGGGAATCTGTGTGAGAAGCTCCAAGGGTTGTATTTCCATGCAAAAACAGGTGAAATCAAGACAGCACACTTTGCTTAGGAAAAGAATTGGGTTTGTTCGACTGAAATCAACTGGGTTATCTGCCGGGGAGATAAAATCCCCGGTGTAAGTTCTTCCTCAGTGACAGTTAAGCACCTGTATTTGTTTACTCACTTGGGGAGTGTTTGGAGACTGCCGAGATTACTCAAGTATGTTTGGCATTAGGCAGCAAAATGCTGGGTTGTGATTTTTATTCACAGAAATTTAAGCTTCAGTTTTGTTTGAGACCTTTCCCTCCCTCGGAGTCCCGTCACCTTGTGCAGCGATGTTCCTCCCAAGAGCACATTTGAATTCCATTTCTCAGGCATTATTTCAGTTTTCGGCTCTGATCCTTCATTCCTGCTGTGCTGTCCCCTGCAGAATCTCTGGTCCCTGTCGAATGTCCCGTTTGATGACGGTGACTCAGAATTAACCCCGGGGAGCTCTTCAGCTCAGGAGCTTCAGCTTTAATTTGTTGTGGCTGAAGTTAAACACGACCGAGATTTGCTCTTAAGTCTCCACCTCACGAGCAGTTTATTAGGGCTTATCACATTAACACCTATCAGCAAACCTGTCACAAGTGCTGGGATATCAGCTAAGCCCGGGACAAGTGTCATCGATCTCCGGGTTTGCTTTTAAGATAGAGCTGAGCCAGAGTGCCCCACCTGCGGGTAGAGGGGACATTCTGCTTTTTGGGGTCGCGATGAAGGGTGGTGACAGCCACCATGGGACAGAGGATCATCCTTCCTTTCCCCGGGAGCTCGTGGGGATAGAGATGGGAGCGGAGCAGCGGTGTCATCCCGAGGTTAGGTGGGTTCAGCCCTATCTTAACACCGCGCGGGTCATTTAGATAAAGCCGCGTGTTCGCTGCAGGCCAGAGGCTGCTCGGGGTCAGGAGCCGGGCTGGGAGAGCCGCCCGGGCGGCTGTGGGTGCCCCTGGCCCTGCGGCACAGTGGGAGGGACCTGCCGGGCGGCTCGTTGACTCACACCTCGGGTCATTATGCGGGAACTTTCCCTGCTGGGAAGGCTTCCTCGGCGGGAGGGGGAATTCCGTGACGAAAGCTGAGGAGAGCAATTGGGAATCGGCCTCGCCGAGCTCCGCGGCTCAGCTCTGGGGCGTCTCAAATGCGGGGAGCAGTCTTTCCTTTTCCTTCGATTGCAGGAAACCTTGGAAAGAAATAGCTCGGCCTTCCTTGGATTTACAGAATGCCTGGTTTCAAAGTGCTCCTGCTTGGCAGAAGTGAGCAGGAAGCAGCTTGGTACAATTTCTGTTTTGACTCAAACCAGTTGAAATGTCCCGCTTGAACAATTTGGATCGACAGACATTAAATCTGCTTATAGTAACCTCTGCTCTTAATTATTTTTTCCTAAGAAAGATCATTTTGACTGATGCTAGATGTTCAAAAGGTTATTTGTAATTTATTTTGCCAACAAGGCTAATAAAAACGCCTTAGCATGTTTATCATTGTAACTCTTCAACTTTCGGAAAGGTAAATAACTAATTTAATATTTACATAAACCTTGGGTGTCCTAAAAGCCAGCGATGGTGAAGATCAATTGTAGAACTGAAGTTTCTGTAACAAGTAGAGGAGAATGGAACTAGAACTGAATTCCTGTATATAAAAGGGTGTAAGAAGTAGGAAAAATAATTTTTTGAGACCAAGCATATTATCACTATAGACTGTCATCATTCTGAAAGTAATGTTAACTAGTTCTGAGTCAAAGAAATCAAGTATTTGGGTAGAAACTAATTTAAAGCTTTGTTTTTTGATTAGTTTTGCAGATTCCTACTTGTTAATGTGTAATAATCACAGTGTAGTGGGGCTGAAGGTGTTGGATTAAAATACTCTCCCGTCCATGGCAGGTGAAATGCTGCAAATGTAAGGGAAGAGAAATTAGCAGGGAAAAAAAATCCGAATTCTTCATTTCCCTGATTTCCTTTGTGCAATTCTTATGGTGATTAACCCATTAACACCTCCGGTCTCTCAAATGCGGGTGCTCAG
The DNA here is from genome assembly GCA_008694505.1 of Cyanoderma ruficeps. Classification (NCBI taxonomy): domain Eukaryota; kingdom Metazoa; phylum Chordata; class Aves; order Passeriformes; family Timaliidae; genus Cyanoderma; species Cyanoderma ruficeps. The sequence continues at coordinate 207,800 of VZDJ01000594.1, read as the reverse complement.
CGCCCAAATTGTTCTCTGTCCGACGTTTTTGTGTTGAAGGTTTGCTCAGGTTCACTGGTGAGACTCTCCGCGGTGTTTGAGATTGGCCGTCGGTTTTCCGTGTCGGTAACTCCTGACGCTCCGTCCCCTGGACACGCCGAGCGGTTCGTGCGGGGATCGCTCCTCGGCCACACAAACTCCTCCTCCCGCCTCGCCGGGGTCCTTTGCCCTCCTTTCCATTGGGACTTGTAGTTGTGCCGTTTCTCTGGCCGCAGCTCACACTCGCTGGATCTCAGAGCAGTCTGTGTTGTAGAAAACAAACTTTGTGCTTTGAAGCGTCGCGGTGATGTCGGTTTCCCTGTGCCAGACTCGGATGTAAACAAACTGCATTGTCTGCAGTGGGACTGGAGAATTCAGAGACACTGATTCTATTCCAAAATAATGATTTATGTTTCTTGACTTAAAGGTATTTGACTTAAAATGGAATTTTGTAGTTAATTTTTAATGATTTTGATTTCTGTCAGTTATTGGTTTAATTTCTCTGACTTTTTCCTAAGTTGTCCGAACTGTAGAACCAATCTCTGACATTGTTTTTAATTAGAAAATGAGGGATTTCGGTGTGATTCATTAGGTCTCCAGCACTCCAGGTAGCATCTCTTTGGCAATGAGAGCACCGTTTGTTTAAAAACTCTGTAAAATACAAATTACAAAGAATATTCCTATAGGTCATCCTGCTTTGACTGGGATAATCAAGATTCCTGATGGAATCGTTTGTTTCCTTGTGAGTGATACCACTGTATCCCAAGGAGCTCTTTGGACTATATGTTACATTTTTATAACAATATTCACATAAAGCTCTTTTGGGGAAAAAAAACACCCACTCTTCAGTCCACAGAAATTTCTCATCTAGTACCACAAACAGCTTTTCTGAAAGGATTTTTTAATAATTGAATTTATTGTTAGAACAATAATTTGATTTTTAGTAATTAGTTTATGTTCACGATTTGGTAGACTGGGAACTTGTGTTAATAATTGTAGCTTTAAAATGCAGAGTTTTAGTTGCTGTGGGGTTTTTGACATTTCATAGACAGTGACAGTTGTGTGTCCATATGTTCATAAATAGTGAGTAATCATTATTTATGGGGATGAGGGATTGCTCATGTTCTCAGACATTACTGCTGTTGCACTTGGGGTGATATTTGGGATCTCTCACAGTTGTTTCATGTCCAATTTGACATGGAATGGTTGAAATTGCATTGCTTCCTTTTTCTAAATTAAAGTTATTTAGAGAAATGTTTACTCCTTCTTTTCTGTTGGGTGCTGCAGAAACACCAAGATGATTGATTGTGATCTGTGCTGGTCTCAGTGTCCCTGTCCCTTTATCAGGCCCTGTGGGCTGATTGTCACAGACCTCAATCTGATTTCCTCAAGTGCTTCCCTTGGCTTTAGGCCCCTCGGAGGGGGAGGAGAGGCATTCCTGGGCGTTGTGCTGGTACAAAGTGGGTTTGTCCTCATTGAAATCCGCATCTCCTCTCCTCTGGAGACTTCCTCCCCTGGACAGGAGGTGTCCCCCGGGGCTGTGGGGTGTCCCCCGGGGCTGTGGGGTGTCCCCCGGGGCTGTGGGGTGTCCAAAGCGTTGAGGGCTTTTCCTCGTGTTGATCCAACATCAGAATTCCAGAGATACCTTCAGGGGATGGGCTGGAATCCCGGGATTTGGATGGAAAGTAGTCCCACATTGGCCTGGCTTTGGTGCTGTTTTGGGAAGTTGCAGTTGTTTAACTGCTGGGAAAGGGAAGAAATGATGGGAAAGTCAGAGAATCCCAGAGTGGTTTGGAGTGGAAAGGAGTTTAAAGCCCATCCAGGGCCACCCCTGTGTGGGCAGGGACACCTCCCACCATCCCAGGCTGCTCCAAGCCCATCCAGCCTGGCCTTGGGCCCTTCCAGGGATCCAGGGGCAGCCCCAGCTGCTCTGGGCTCCTGTGCCAGGGCTCCCCACCCTCCCAGGGAAGGATTTCACCCATTTCAGGGACCTGTGTGAATTTTTAGGATGGAGCTGCCCAATTTGATTGACTTTGCTCTGCCTCCCCTCGCAGTAAGAGCAGCCAACCCTCGGTCCATGTTTTTGGCCTGGAGTCACAACTCAGCAGTCTGGAAGGCAAGGGTGGGGCAGGTGGTTCTTGTGATTATTATTTTTAAGAGAGGGTGAGGGATATCATGTTGGAAAAACTTGATATGGCCAAAAGTGAAACTGAGAAGTGGTTCCATGAGCCCTTTCCACTTGTGTATCTTCTGTTTCTTGTGGGTTTTCTCCGGCTTCCTTCCGCTGAGTGTTGGAAACTCCCCGTGGAAACTGAATGGAGTTGTCCTCGACAGCCTTGGTTTGGTGTGTTGGTTTCCACTCAATATTTGGATTTTTATGGTTTTCCCAGTGTCCTGCGTTACTTGATAATTAATCCAGTGTTTTAAGGGGAAGAGGAAACAGCTCTGATTCCTGACTGGATTAAATCTTTATCGAATCAGTAGGAAAATGTGTATTACCAACTTTGCTAATCCCTGAAATGCTCACTTTTCAGAAGAAATTGGAAATGAAGCAACGGGTTTCAGCTCTCAGGGGTGGGAATTCTCGTGGTGCTCCCAGTGATTTCCAGCTCTGTCTGTGACTCCTCATTTCACTCGTCCTCTTTCCATCCCAGGACAGAGGGAGGGGCAAGAAAAGGAAACGGCTCTGTAGGATTGTGTGGGGTTGAAAGGGTTAACCGCACAAGAAAACAAAACTTGGTGCTCGAGTTGACACTTTTGCTCTTGGAAATCTCTGTAAAAAGTGTCTGTGTGCACGGAGGGAACGAGGAGACGGGGCTGAGGCTTTCCAAGGCACGGAGGCTTCTGACCAAATTAGCTTTTGGGCTTGCTGACGCTTTTTTCTGGCAGCGCTGTCAAGAGGTGTTACTCGCTGTGCTCCAGACTTTGCAACATGAGTCTGCACATTTCCAACCACGATTCTGTACTTTCAGCTTCTGCATCTCAGTATTAAAAAGAAAAAAGTCTCTTTTCTTTAAATTTCCCATTTCGAATATAATGTTAAGCAAGTGAAATATTTAGACTTTAGTACGTTTTAGTTGTTTTCTTGGTTTTAATTCTGTTCTTGGTGCAGGTGGATTTTGTGGTTTGCCTAGAAATAGCTTATTTTGCAGAGGATAATTGATAAAATCACTTTTTTGTTCCATCCTGTTTGCATGGAGGATTAAAGCAGTGAAACAACCTAAGCAGCTTTGCTGGTGTGGTATAGTTTTAAGGAATGAAGAAGGGAACAGGTAAATTTAATCCTAAAGCTTCGTCATCTAGGGGTTTGTATCCAGTATGGAATTCCTCACTGAAGTTTGATATTTAAGATGAATTTTTCAGTGTGAAGATGATGTTCAGCCATAGGCATCTCCAACCATGCTCAACCAAAAAACTTGCAGTTATTTAAAGTTTGATAAACTCTGTTTCTCAGGGATTACTTGGGGGCTGCCAACAGGGAATTTAAAGGTTAAAGAAAACCCAACCTGGTCTGTAGGGTCCAAGTGCTCTGGTTTGTGAGATCAAAGGTAAAAGGAGCAGTGGGGGAACATCCCTGCTCTGGGCAGGGGACAGGAATGAGATGATTTCAACCCAAACCATTCTGTGGTTCCATGATATTGGTGAAAAAATAAAAAATACCACTGAGTATTGATCACTGTTTCTCTTAAAGCTTTACAAAAAATAACTCCAGGACAATAGGATCAGTATCTTTTGATCTATTCCTGTTGTTGAACTCTGTTTTGTAGTGGAGAAACTCCCAGACAGAAAGTTGAGAACGTGAAATCTGTGGGGAATGGCAGTGAGGGTGCCCTGCTCTCAACTGGACTTAGAGCCTGGCTCTGAAAATATCGGAGTGTTTTAGATACCAGGATTGTAGGAATTTTAAGGGTTTTTCCCTCCTGAGATAAAATGGAAGGAAGGATTGCAGGGGTTCAGGAGCAGTTGGAGTTTAATGTGTAAATGTCCCAGGATTGTAGAATTTTAGGGGTTTTTCTCTCCTGAGGACAAATGGAAGGAAGGATTGCAGGGGTTCAGGAGCAGTTCTGGTTTAAGGTGTAAATGTCCCAGGATTGTAGGAGTTTTAGGGTTTTTTTCCCTCCTGTGATAAAATGGAAGGAAGGATTGCAGTGTGTCAGGAGGGGTTCAGGAGCAGTTCTGGTTTAAGGTGTAAATGTCCCAGGATTGTAGGAGTTTTAGGGTTTTTTCCCTAAAAAAGGATTGCAGTGTCAGGAGGGCTTCAGGAGCAGTTGTGGTTTAAGGTGTGAATGTGCTCAGCAGTGTTACACACACTAAACATTTACATCTCTCTAATGCTGTTGGTTGAAGAAACAGCCCAGTCTAAGCTGTGTTTGTTTGAAATTTTGTCTTCACGCTGGGGAGAAAGGTTTGGATGTGCTTTTTAAGGAATTAATGGGTAATCATTCTTTGTCAGGGGCTCCTTTTTATTCCCATGGCAGCACGTTCTGTTTGCTGTCATCACTGGTTCTCTAATGCTCCCTTATTTTGTGTAAGACCTTTGCATCTGCCCTGCTGCAGAACAGAGTGGGAGCTTAAAATACCGTGTGGCTTTCAAAACCATAAGAAAACTAGACCAAAAGTTGTGTTGGTAATAAATCTATCTGTAAAAACACTTTCTCAGGTTTAATAAATCTATTTAATTAGCCCAGCTTTCATATAAAAATCTTCAGGGTTTGTTTAAACAGAATTGTTTCAGGAGTTGAAGTTTAAATTTTCCTGGACTTGATGCTCAGCAGAAAGGTTTGAGGTTTTCCTCCCTAATTTTAAATTTTACATGGCTTATCTATCTATTTTGGAGCTGTGCTGTTTGAGGAGTGACAGCAGCAGTGCTGAAAGCTGAAATCCTTGATAGAAAGCTGTGTTCTGCTCCAAGGCTGCTTCTGGTGAAAGGAGCACTAACACCTATTGTCAGCCTTCCTTGGGAGCTGTGTGTGTGCTTCCTACAGCCGAGAACCTGAATTACTCACCTGAATTTCCCTCTCAGGGGCTGCAGAACCAAAACATGCTCTGAATTTTGGCCAGACCAAGCCCTTCCTTAGAGCTGTGAGCTGTTGGTACCCAGCTCCAGGGACAGCAGTTGAAAGCAGCCCAGTAATGAACCCGGGTTTTTTTGTGTAGTTGAATTACTCAGCGCTGCCAAGCTCTCCAAGACACGTTTTAATGGTGGAGTGACAGATTTACTCAGTGTGGAGTAACTCAGGCAGATCACAGCAGCTATTGGATTGCATGCTTGTCTTAATTCTAGCAGCACTCACTTGGGAGCCTGATTGATTTCATGTTGCTTCATCTGCTGCAGGAGATTCCCAAAGCTGCTCTGGTTTTGCAGGAATTGCATTATTTGCCTCTCTGTAAATCGTAACATTTAAAAGGGGATCATTTATTAAATATCATTTACATATTTTAAAAGGGTGTTCTTTCACTCCCCCTTTTTTAAAAATACCATTCTGTAGAATTAAAGAGGGAGAAGTTTTGTTCTTGAGAGAATTTCCAAGTGGGTAGCAGAGAGTTGTGAGTGTGCCAGGCAGGAATGTTGGCACCTGCCCATTCCTGGTGTTGATCCTGCCCTCCTGGGAGTGTCAACCAAAGGAGCCAAAGGGAGGAGCACAGAGCAGCAAACCCTTTTTGTGTGTGTGTGTTTGTGTGTTTTTTCCTGCTCAGACAAGTGCTTTTCCCAGCAGTTGGCTGTGTGGGGATGGCTGAGGGACAAGCTGCAGCCCCTGGAACAGGCAGAGTGAGGTCCCAAGGGTCTGTGACAGAGCTGAACTTGGCTTTCCAGTTGATCTTCTGCTCACTCTCCCTCCTCTCAAATCTGGGAAACTCTGGGAAGAACAGTAAAAGCAGAATGAACCCTTCACTCCTGGTTCCAGCAGCAGTTCATCTGCTGGGAGGCTGCGCTTTGCCTGCTTTATATATTGGATTTGGAGAACTTGGTAGTTCATTTTTCCCAAGGGCTCTGTGGGTCTGAGCTCCTGTCCTGGTGGGGAATGTCACTGCCCTGGACACACAGGAGGCAGCATGGCCATGGTGTCTTAGCCTGAGACATTTTTTATGTTTGAATTTTAACATGAAAAGCCTTTTAAGAGGGGAAGTTACAGCTTTAGCTCTGACTTGCACCAGCAGATGGTTGTCACTGAGTTAACTAATAAATTAGCTAATATAATTATGTGGGAAAGAACCCCAGTCTTTGTGAACTGCTACATTTATTGTGATCTCTGTTTCACCTGAAGTGATTCTGTGGAATTTGTGACTTTTGTCCTGTAAGAATAAAATGAAGGGATACCTGTTTGGGGAGTCCTTGCTTTTCAGGTGTTCCTCTGTGAGAACTCTCCTTCCTATTGCTCTTAACTTGCTAAACTTCTAAAAGCAGGCCAGTAAGGATTGCTGGGTAGACAGGAATGATGAAATTTGCTATTCTTTTGACTTTAAAGGCCTGATCTTGCATACATTTTCTTTCTGACAGGTTTGGGTGGGTTTGGCTTTCCCCAGCCCTAATTTTCTGCTGAGGTTATTTTGTGAAGTTTGAATATTTGTCTTTTTCCCAGTCTGGTGGAAGGTGTGGGCTGTGTCTGAACAAAGGGTTCTCTTCATCTGTTTGTAGTTCATCCATTGGAGTTTTAAGATGAAGATTCCATCAGTTAGGAACCCTAAAAGATGATGAACACACCCTGGGAACAAACATCCTGCTGGCCTCTAAAACCCAGCAAAGCCTCCACTCCGTTATCCTGTAGGAAAACGGTGGGAGAAAAGGCTTGGCTGTCTTTCTGTGCACTTTGTACACTGGTAGCTGAATGAACTCTCCCATTTTCCCCTTGCAGGAACATCATTTGCAACGGGCAATCTCAGCACAGCAAGTGTTCAGAGAAAAGAAGGAGAGCATGGTGATCCCAGTCCCTGAAGCAGAGAGCAATGTCAACTACTACAATCGTTTGTACAAAGGAGAGTTCAAACAACCAAAGCAGTTCATTCACATCCAACGTGAGTTCAAAACGTGGGGCTTTGTTGTGGGGTCTGTTCAGCCTCTCCTCATCTCACCTGAGTGACCTTTGCCTTGAGGTCAGAGCTGCTGCAGTGGGCAGGAAGTGGGAGGACTCAGAAATCCATTTAGAGATGGGAATTGCAGTATTTGCTCAAGTTCTGGAAGAAGTTGCTGGTGAAGGTGGGAGTTTTGCTGCTGGGTTTGTTGTTGGCTCTGTGCATGTGCAGCACCTGCTGAGCCTCATCCTGGCTCTTGGGCTTCCAATATTCCTGATCCAGCCTCACTTCTTGTGGTTTTTTCCTTGCTGGTCCTTAGAAAGAATAACTGAAGCTGCCTCCTGGTTGCTTAGACTGATGTAGGGAGCAGGACAGGGGTTGTCCTGGTCACCTGATAACTCCAAAGTTCTCCACAAATGCAGATCCATAAAGCAGAAGAGTTTTTGGGGATGAAATCAGCCTCTGTCCTGCTGCTGATAATGAGAGTTCTGGGTAACAGTCACTTCTCTCCGAGTTTGGCTAAAACTGAAGAATTCCATTCCAGCAGGGCCCTCTGAGTTTATTTTAGAGATAAACCAAAATATTCTGCATGAGCTTAGCTAATGCCTTACAAGATCTCATTCATCTAAACTTGTGGGCTGTGGGTTAATTCTCCCACTTGTTTTGGTCGATGTTGTGTTGCCAAGTGCCCCTCTGACAGTTCAGTGGCCCCTTGGCACACGGTTCATGTTTGTCCTTTGCAGGATGTGGTTCAGGGGGTTATTTGGTCACTTGGATTCCTGCCAGGAGTTACCTTTGTAGCAAAAGCTTTGGGTCAATTATTGCATCAGTTCTCAGCAGCCTGGTGAAGTGTCCAGGTTTGTTTTTTTTTTCCATTTATTTACAAAATAAGAGATTTTGGAAATAACGTGCTCAGGGTCCTCTGTGATGCAGCACAGACCGTGGTGGTGATGGGGAAAATCAATTAAAAGGAATTATTTCTCTCCTTAATAAAAGAAACAAGCTTGGAAGCGAGGCAGGCTGAATGAGTTGAAACCAAGCTGCTGATGGAGGAATGTATTTTATTCTGGTCTTTGTTGGACACTGCCAGAAACACTGTGAATACTGTTAATAAACATGTCTAAAAATGTTAAATATATTATGCCAAAATTTTCTTTGTCTTGTTGAGACTCACAGTCTTTCTGGACAGAATTACAGAAGGTATTTGAGCTGAAGATAAATATCAGATACTGCTCCAAGAGAATTTTTCCCACATATTCTGGATGGAGTAGGTGTGATACAAGGCAGCTTTATGCTACATAAACTGCTTAGAAATTCTCTTTTAATGCTTAAAGCACAAATAGCAGCAATCCCCACTTTGGCCAGGGAAGTTACATGAACTGATGGCAAATGCCAGGAGGACACATGCCATCATCCATACTTACTGGGGGGTATTTCTGACAAATGATGTTTTGCTGGCATTCTGGTAGCCTCAGATTTTAAAATTTTTTACATTTGTTTCTTTAGATCAGTGGTTCCAAGCAGAGAAAAGTTAATTTCTTTGTAAAGCCTGGAATTTGTGAATAAATTAATTTCTTTGTAAAGCCTGGAGTTTGTGAATAACCGACACAGCTGATATTGAGCTGAATGTACAGAACCTTGAACTCTTCTAATTGTTCCAGCATGCTTCATAATTTCCCAAGAATATTTGTAGCATAAATAACATGAAGATGCATTTTAAGTTGTTGATAATTAGCAAAGAGATGAAGTTGGTAAATTTGGACCTAAATTGGAGCTGAGGGGATGGAAGACAAGTGTCCCCTCACAGAAACAATGAAACAATGTTCATGAAGTGGAAAATGAGCTCCAGTCATCCTTAAAAGGAACTTTTTGGTGGGAAGTTTCATTTTTGGGTTGGGTGAGCCTCTGTGTTTCTCAGTTGGCTGCCCTGGCTCAGGCCTGGTGGCTGCTGTTGGCACAGGGGGTGGCAGGGCTGTGGTTTTGGGGAGGGAAGGCACTGGGAGCACTGGGATCAGTGGAACTCCTGCCTGTGGCAGCTGCAGTGAGTGTGGAACCACAGCTTTAATTTAGTTAGCAAAATGAAATGAGTTAATTTAGTCAAGTTAAACCCAGTTCAGCGTAACCTCACTGAGGAACAAATTGCATTTGTGTGAGTTGGTGTAAACTCAGCTCCTGGGGAGCTCAGGTAAACAAAAAAGCAAATCCCTCTGGGCAGGTACTGCTGGGAGTGGGTGGAGTGGCACAGGGTGGGAACTGGGTGTTGTGTTTGTAACAGCAGTGAGCAAAGCAGCAAGTCCTGAGAATTCCTGGAGAAACTTCCCACGTGGGATCACTGGGATGTGTTTGCAGCAGCAAACCAGCAAGTTCTGAGCATTCCTGGAGAAACTTCCCAGGTGGGATCACTGGGGTGTTCCTGGAGAAATTTCCCAGGAAAGGATCACTTGGATGTTGTGTTTGCAACAGCAATGAGCAAACCAGCAAGTCCTGAACATTCCTGGAGAAACTTTCCAAATGGGATCACTGGGATGTTCCTGGAGAAATTTTCCATGTGGGATCACTGGGGTGTTGTGCTTGCAGCAGTGAGCAAACCAGCAAGTCCTGAACATTCCTGGAGAAACTTTCCAGGTGTGTTCACTGGGGTGTTGTGCTTGCAGCAGCAAACCAGCAAGTCCTGAACATTCCTGGAGAAATTTCCCGGGTGGGAATCACTGGGATGTTCCTGGAGAAATTTCCCAGGTGGGATCACTGGGATGTTCCTGGAGAAATTTCCCGGGTGGGATCACTGGGATGCTCCTGGAGAAATTTCCCAGGTGGGATCACTGGGATGCTCCTGGAGAAGCTTCCCAGGTGGGATCACTGGTATGCTCCTGGAGAAATTTCCCAGGTGGGATCACTGGGATGCTCCTGGAGAAGCTTCCCAGGTGGGATCACTGTGCCCTGTCTGGCCCTGTAGAAATGCAGATGTTCTGGAGGAGAAAGGCTGGATTCATCCTGAGTCAGGAGAATGTCCCAGGGTTTAGCAGGAGGTGTCCATGTGGGCTGGGACACGGGGCTGGTTCTCCGGCAGCTCCTGCAGGAGCAGCTCCCCCAGTGCCATGGCAGGGACAGGGAGTGATGGTTCCATCCATGGCACATAAACACCTGGGTCTTGTGATGGCTCTGGAAGCCAGGGAGCTGCCACGCTGCAGGCCAGCTCCAGGGTGAAAAATGGCTTTTTCTGGAACAATTTCAGTTCACTCAGTGCTTGGGGAAAGAAGAAAACTGCTAATTAAGGATGTTGGTGAAAGTGTGTTTGAGACATCAGGGGGAGGAGACTTCCATGGGTGGCCCAGTGCTGGGACAAGCCGGCTTTGGGGTGATAACTCCAAAGGAGGAGTGGCAGCCTGGCACTTGCTGAGGCCCTCACACCTCCCCAGGCTGCTGAGAGTCTGTGGCCATCCTGTCTGCACTGAACTCCATCCCTAAGTGTCATCCCTAACCCCTCTCTCTGAAAGGGAACTGCTAAATACAGGTCACAACAAACAGAACATTGCTGATGACAGAACACCATGAAAAGAGGGGTGTGTGACAAGGGCCACTGCTGTTCTCACAGGAATCATGGGGGTTTGCTCAAGAAAATGAGACTGGATCTGTTTGATGATCCTGGCAAGGACCTGTGGGATGCCTCTTATCTTATCATGTTGAATATTTATCTAAACAATGAGCAGGGAGAGGGAGGGACCCCCTGCTTGCAGCCGAGGTGCCCCATGGGGTCACTCCAGGTGCTGGAGTAACCTGCCTTCCCATCACTGATACCCTCTCTGTGTTCCTGAGGGTGATGGGTGTTTCAACACACTTTTGGATGGAATGGTTGGGCTTTTTCTTTGCTTTTTGCTTGTCTCAGTGTCTCCTGGTCACCTTCCACTTGATCCTGATTTTATTCTGGAAGGTGGATTTGGTTCAAAGCCTTTTAGTGACTCTTCTTTTCCCGTTGTGGAAATGAAGGGAAGTTTACTGACACTGCTCACAATTTACAGGTGAGCAACATCACATCTTGTCTGTCACAGATCCTCCTGCTCACTGATATTCTGGCTTGGAAACACTGTCTGGAAACACTTTGTCCACAGGGGATTATTGAATTATCTACTGACAGGCAATAGGTTGACATCTTTTCTGATGTGAAACCAACATCTGCCTGAGGGCAAACAAGCTTTTTTTGGACTTTAATGGTTTTCAGTCCACGTGTGAGCAGTGATCTGCTGGAGAGGCAGATCTGATGTTGAAAGCTGCAGTTTAAATCTTACACACAGTTAATTGTGGGAGAGCTCTTGGTCACATGCCCAGTGACAGTGTCTTAAATAAACTCACCATGCAACTTGTATTACTGAATTAATATTGCCAGCAGTTCTTGACACGTGGTTACAGCCTGGTATTAATTTCTCCTCCAATAAATTGTCACAGTGTGTGGCAGGTCAGAGAACTCTTCTGGCCAAGTGCTGTTGGTACAGTTGGGCAGTGTCTCCTCTGAGAGGGACCAGCTTGAGCTGAAGATGCTGAGGAGCTGCTTTTTAGCCCTTCCCAGCTGCATCTGGCTGAGTTTCTGAATAAAGAAATAATGGTAGTGGTTTAGCTCATTTATTGCACTGGATCACAGAGAGATGTAGAAGGACACTGCTGACCCCCTGCCTGTGGGAGGGAAAATACTGGGATTTGTTTTAAGGACTTTTTTTTTGGGGATTTTTTTTTTTTTACTCCTGCTTTTCCAGCTTCTTGTTTTCAGGTGCTCTCAAAGCACACAGGGCAGCTCAGTAGCAGAGCTTTTTAAATTAGCACTTGGTATAACCACAAGTTAAGAGCAGGGAGATAAGATAGTGTTGTTTGTTAAGAATAGAACGTATTTCATCAGGCCAATTAACTGCTGTTATTCCAGTGCTGATTGAATTACTGGGAGTGTTGGACCTGGTGTGTCACCCCTTCAGGGTTTTATTAGGTGTACAATGAATGTTTCTATTAACAGTTCGTACTGTCATATGCAATTTACTCATATTTGTTGTAAAATTTTATTTCTGCCGTGTTGTCTGAAGGAAAACTTCCTTCTGCTTTTATAGGACCAGGAACTTTGTCAAGTATGGAAACTAATTAGCGTAATTAGTAATAAAGACATGAGTTTTGGTGAGAGGTTGAGGCCTGATTATTTGGAGAGCCTGAAGGAATTGTCAGGCTCTATATCCACAGCTGAGGTGGTTTTAGAGAAGAAGTAACAATTCCCATAGGATTGTTCCAGCATTTCTACAGTTGCATAAAACAAGAAAAGGTTTAGTCTATTAAATACTTTAACACTTTGGGTTTGGTGTACTGTTTAAAAATGGGCAACAGAAATTATACTGGAACTTCAGTGTAAATGCTTTTTCTCCAAGTCTGGGATTTGATTGAAAATGGTTTAGTTCTTATTATCTTCCCATGATATTCTGGAGGAGCTGTATTATATCAATACCATCAAACATCTTTGCTCTTGTTTTGCAAAGATCCATGAAAGTTTCTGTGCCTATCACCCCTTCAAGTCACTTAAAAAGAAACTTCTTGGATTCCTTTCACAATGGAAGTTGGAGACAAGCAGCTTCTACCTGTGTTGTGTTACATGGGGAAACTTGCTAGCATTAAAAAAGTGTTCTGGCAGAGAAGAGCTGGGCTGGAATTGTCTCAGTCATTTTTGATTTGTGATGTGTGTGCAGAGTGTGTTACTGACCCAGCATTTCAATTCCTTGTGTTGCAGCCTTTAATCTGGACAATGAACAGCCAGATTATGATATGGACTCTGAGGATGAGACCCTACTCAACAGGCTGAACAGGAAGATGGAAATCAAGCCACTGCAGTTTGAAATAATGGTTGACAGACTCGAAAAAGCCAGTTCCAGTCAGGTATGGTGTGAAGAAATCACTGAGAGGTTTTGCTTTCCTGGGGGGAAAAGTTCTGAAAAAGTTCTAAATGGTTCTGGGTGGCTGCTTGGGTTTATTTCCTGCCAACAGGAGAAGTGTGTTTGAGTGTCTGCAGTTCCACAGCAATCACCTTGCTGTCTCCTGTGTCAGTATTGGTAACTTCAGATAAAACAGGTGGGGAAGGAGCTTTTGCAGGGATTGATTGGAGGTTTTAATTCCTGAGCACAGTGTGTTAGAGGCACACAGCTTGTTTTACCACTGTGGGCGTGGAATAGGCTTGTGATGATCATCAATAGGTGTAGAAATGGCTGTGGACAGATGAGAATCCAAATCTTGTCACATTTGTTCCTGCTGGATGTTGGCCTTGGTTGGTTTTTCAGGGTTAGAAGCACAGACAGTGAATTCACCTTGTACCAGTGTTAAATCAGATCCTGAGCTGTTCCAGGAGGGCAGTGTCTGCAGAAGGGTCCTACAGCCCAAAATATTTCCTGCAAAACTCCACCTGAGGGGTCAGTTTGTGCAAGTCAGGTTTGAAACAGGTGGAGTTATTTCCCAGTGAGATGAGGCTTTGTGGGAGTGAAAAATCCCTTGTGGGATCCATGGCTCTGCCTCAGTTCCTACCCTGATTTAGTTCAGTGCTGTCTGGTAAAAGGCCAAATTATTCTGTTTTTCTCTATCTTAGAGCAGCTTCAGAAAGGCTGGGATTTCTTACTGTGCTAAAAAAATGGGAATGAAGGGAAGAACAGGGAATACATTGGGTGACACTTGTTGGACATGAACTTGGCTTTGTTGGAGGTTTGATAGGACACCCCTGTTTTGGCTTTCAGTTCTGGCCATTCTGGTGATCACTTCTTGTGATGAATATCCATCCTTCTGATGCTGCTTTCCCCTTTCTTTGCTGGAGTAATGAGGTTAAATTTCGAATTTGAAGGTGCTTTTCAAAAACAAAGCATTACAAGAGCACAGGTTTTTCTCTGTAGGTACAAGCAGCTCTTGCAGGTTTTTGGAGCCTGGGAAGGGAAGTGGCTGGTGGGGTGTGAGTGCTGCCTCCCAATTCCCAGCCTTATCTCTGGAATATGAAAGGATATTGCTGGGCATGCCCTCCCTGCCCAGGAGGGGTTCCAGGCTTTCCTCCTGGGCATTCTGATTTCAGCAGGGACTGCAAGGGCTCTGCATCTGCCAGCAAACACGAGCACACAGGCTCAGCTCTGCTTCCCCAGCTGTGCACTCAAGGCAGAGTTGATTTATTTTTTGATAAGAAATATGTTAATGGAGGAAAGGGAGCAAAAGACAGATCTGAAATGATTTCTAAGCAATGCTTTTTCCCTTTTTTTAAAAAACCAGTTCAGTGCTTTTCTAATTCTGCCATAGATTGCAAAGGTTTGATTCTGCTCTGGCTGGAATTAACACTTGCAGAGTAGCCATGGTTACACTCAGGATTTCCTTAACTTTCCAAAATGTGTTGTTTCCTTTTTTTGCTTCTCCTAACGTAGGGACGAGATTTAAGTTTGACACATTGCAGAAGTGTAAATTAAGTTGTTCAGTTGATATTTTTCAAGTTATGGGGCAGATGAAGTGCTGCCTGACTTGTTTTTAAGTAATACTAGAGGTACTATTTGCCTTTTATTTAATGGATGGGTTGAAGATGATATGAGCCTGTTAAACTAATGCACTATTTAGAGATACTTTAGCATTTATTTAGAGTCTGATTTCCATATAAAAAGCTGAACATGGATTTAATTTTTATCTTTAAATGACCTGTGTAGGGCTACCACCTACTGCAATAACTCAGCACACAAATGAACAGCTTTGTGTCTCCAGGCTGGAATAAACAGGGATGGGAATAAACAGGGATCCTGTTCTATCACTAAGTAAACATTTTGGAGGGGGAATAATTAAGAAGTAAACTCACTTCTAGGGGAATCAACATTCAACTGCAAAGAATTACACATTAATGAAGGTTAACCAATAGGAATTTTTTTCTTTTTTAGGAAAAATTAGTCAAATTAAAATGATTCCCAAATCATGACCTGCAGACTGTAGTAAGTTCTGTCTATCCTGTGCTTGTAGTTGTTTCAAAGTGTTCTCAGATGTCTAGATGGAGTTCTAGACCACTGGATGAAAGGGTTGATTCAGAAAAATTGAGAAGAACAAGTGGTGGCTTCCATTTCCACAAATGTTTTCTCATCCCTTTTACTCTGGTGCTGGCAAACAAAGTGCACAATGAGCGCGTGGTGACCTGCCTTGCACCCCTCATCCCACATTCCCCTGTTCCCTGTCCCCTGCAGCTGGTGACCCTGCAGGAAGCCAAGCTGCTGCTCAACGAGGACGATTACCTGATCAAGGCTGTCTACGACTACTGGGTGAGGAAACGCAAGAACTGCCGGGGGCCCTCGCTCATCCCGCAGATCAAGCAGGAGAAGAGGGATGGCTCCACCAACAACGACCCCTACGTGGCCTTCCGCAGGAGGACTGAGAAGATGCAGACCAGAAAGGTGACCCGGCAGCAAGTGCTGCTTCCAGTTGTGCATTTCTGGATAATTTGGAGCCCTGTCCAGCATCTTATAGCATCTCATGTTCACCATGAGGCCTTTTCTTGAGCTGAAACTCAGAGCAGTGCCTGGCACACACACAGCCTGCTGGGTTGGGAGCTTCTCTTTCTTGTGGGAAAAAATTTCCCAGTATTTGGTATTTGGAGCATGGAATGGTTTGAACCTGTAATGAGCATTTTGCTTTGTACACGTGCACAGCCTTACTCTGAGTGGAAGTCAGAGTGGGGAAGGTTTTGTAGGAGCCAAGGCTTGGATTCCTTGTTCTGACAAACTTCCACTGGGTTGATCTGGAATCTTGAGCAAAACGTGGGGGGAAATGGCTGAAAAGTTCTTCTCAGTTTATACTTGAAACAGGGTTTGTTTGCTTTTTATGGCTTTGTTTGCCAAGTAGGATCTGCTTTAGGAAAAGCTGCTTTGGAGTGTCCTCGTGAGCCTCGTTTGCAGCAGCATTTTATAACTTTATTTTTTGCAGTTTGTGCCTCGTGGCTTTTGCTTTTGAATAAAAATTGGTTTCATCTCTCAACAGAACCGAAAGAACGATGAAGCATCTTATGAGAAGATGTTGAAATTAAGGAGGGAGTTTAGCAGAGCCATAACAATTTTGGAGATGATTAAGAGGAGGGAGAAAACAAAACGGGAGCTGTTGCATTTGACGTTGGAAGTTGTGGAGAAAAGGTAAAATTCCAGATTCTAAAAACCAAGGTCTAAAATTTTTATTAAATGGCTTTGGAATCATCTCTCGTAATTTATTTATTATACCACCATAAACTTCAGGAACTAAAAGAGAAGGGGGTTTGTGTAGACAATTGAAGACACTGGTTTGTGTCTTTCAGACATTTCCCAGTGGAAATGCAGCCCTGTAGTTTTAATCCTGGTTTTTTTCAGGTACCATTTGGGTGATTATGGAGGTGAAATCCTCAATGAAGTGAAGCTGAACAGACCTGAGAAAGAGATGGGCACAACTCCTTCATCTCTCCACAACGGGAACCACCACAAAGTTCAAGAATGTAAAGTTAAGGTAAGATATTTTTTTTTTCCCTGCCATGAGTCTCTTGTTCCTTTGAATATGTTTTGAATTCAGACCTGTCTCTGAAGAAATAACCTGAACTATTAGGAGTTAAAGTGCTTGGGGTGAGGCTGAGAGTTGAAGACCTCTGGAAATTTGTATTTAGCACCTGCGACACCTAGTGGTCCCAGAATTCCATACGGAGCCCGGAGGAATGCCTGCTTCTCCGGGAATTTCGGCATTCCTCGTGTTTCTGCTCTGCTTCCCAAGCCAAGCTCCATCACTGGAGTTAGTTTCAGTCAGGCTCTTATTGATGAGTGTTAATTCCGGGTAAATTTAAACACTTTTAAAAACTGCACTGGTGCTTCTCCTTCAAATGGAGAATTTTGCAAGTGAAATAATCTTTTCAAGTGGGAGCTTTGAAGTTTAATAACATTTGTGTTCAAGTGGACAGTTCAATATCGATGGAATTGCTCACTGCAGAGGGTTGATGTGAGAAAAATCTTAAACAGCCAACCCAAATACCATCACATCTGTTCAAAAGTGTCAGCTCTGTGAGAAGCAGGAAACAAATTAAATTGTTTCTTTTGAACATGTCCAAGCAGTTCAGAAAATTGAAAGTGCCAGGGAAAAATGAGATCTCTGAAAATAATTGCAAGAGGAATTTCAATGACAATGTGCTGCGTGTGTAGTGCAGAGTGAGGAGCCTCTCAGGCAGCCACATGGCTCCAGAGCACTCTGATTATTAATAAATAAATTAATTACTAATTAATTAAATAAATTATTAATAAATACCCGTAAAAACAATCAGAAAAAGTGCTGGGGTTTAATGTGTGCAGCAAATCTTGCTTGATGTGTCTGAAACATCTGCAGAGCCTTTGCAAGACGAGCAGCTCTGCCTTGAAGTAAGGAAGTTTTCTCATGCTTTTAGAATGTTGAAAAATGTAAATTCTTAGAATTTCCTCTTTGTTTTCCCCGAGCAGCATCCTCACCACTCCTCTCTGAAGGAGGAGGTGTCCGATGTCGTCCGCCAGAAGAAGAAATACCTGAAGAAGCCCAAACTGGAGTGTGTGGTGACCCCTCAGCCCCTGGCTGAGCCTTTGCCTGTGCTCAGCAAGAGTGACATCAAACAGTACGACTTCCACAGCTCTGATGAGGACGAGTTCCCACAGGTAACCACCAAAACCTCAGTGTGCACGAGGCAGAAATTCCACTTGGCTGCTGCTTGGCCGGCCTGGCTTGTCCCAGCTCGGAATATCTTTAAAAGCTCCTTGTATAAACTGTGTTTATGTGAGGTGAACTGCTGTGTTTATATAGCAAAGCACAGCTTGGAAGGAAAACTCGAAGTTTTATAATAAACACAGTTACACCAACCTGGCAGTTGTTGAATGATGTTGTTTTCTGGTCTAGGTACCCTCGCCAGTTTCAGAAACAGAAGAAGAAAATGATCCTGATGGACCTTGTGCTTTCAGGAGAAGAGCAGGATGCCAGTATTATGCTGTAAGTGGCTGCAGTATTCTGCTGTGCTCTTGGGTTTAGTGGTGGTGTCTTTAAATTTAGGTTGGCACAGTGCTGATGTTGGAGTTCTGTTCCCGCTCTCACCACCAGAGCTTTGATGCTTTGGTGAGTCCAAAGACAATTGCAGGAACACCCCCTTTTCTGCTTGGCTCTGAAAGCTGGGCTTCCCACTTGCTCAGAATTCATCCTCTTTTCTTTTTCCCCTTAACCTGTGAGTTAATTCCTTTGCCAAAAGATGTTGAGACGACTGAAAACTTTTATTTGAATTTTCTCCAACTTTTCCATTGCTGTTAGAAGCCGAGTATTTAACAGCCTAAAGGTTAGAGCTTATTTGTTATCTGCTGAAGCTGTTACTGGTTAACATAAACCACATGTTCTGTTCTGCCCTTATCAGAGCACCCTTGGAGTATAAAATTGCCTTTTCTTTCTTCACAGCCTCGTTTGGACCAAACGAATCCTTCGTACGAAAGCCCCGAATTGGCAGAATTGGACAAACTGAGGTTCAGGCATTGCCTTACAACCCTTACAATCCCCAGGAGATGTATAGGATTTGCAAGGAGGAGGATTGGCAGGGGTGGAAGGTACAGTTGGGTTCTTTTTAATTCTTCAAAGGATAAAAGTATTAAAAAGAGGTCACGAACCTGATGATTTTCCTCCTCCTCTTCCATCAGGGTTATCATGGACCGAATATCCACAGAACACGATCCTGTCTTGAGGCAGATTGACCCCGAAATGCTGAACAGTTTTTCAAGCTCTTCCCAGACTTTAGACTTTTCTTCTAATTTTTCACGGACCAATGCTTCCAATAAACATTGTGAAAACAGACTGTCCCTTCCTGAAATCCTAAGCAATATCAGATCATGTCGACTGCAGTGTTTCCAGCCCAGGCTACTCAATCTCCAGGACAGTGATAGTGAAGAATGTACCTCAAGGAAAGCAGGGCAGACTGTGAATAATAAAAGAGTCTCTGCAGCATCTGTAGCTTTATTGAACACCAGCAAGAATGGCATATCAGGTAGGCAAGGATTTGGCTTCTCCTGGGATTTAAAATAGTGAATTTTGGGGGTTTTCTTGGTGACTGAACTGATGAGATCTTCAGCACTGGTGTGGAGCTAACCACAGCTACGACCTGACTGTTTTAAATTTCTTAAAACATACAGAAACTTCTCACAAACACTTCTTCCTCCTGCTTTGCTTCCATTAGAATTTGAAATGCTGCATTCAGACATTATTCAAAGCAGGGATTCTGCTCATATGAAGAATTTTTTTAGGTCTAATTGAGTCTTGATGGCACTAATTGGCCTAACCTTGTTTAAGGGTGGAAGAATGCTCGTGATGAACGCAAAACCAAATCTGGTGGTTCCTTGGGAAGGGTGGATGGGGCTCATTTTTGTTGTTGTCATTTTACATTTTTGACTCAGACAAATGCAGGAAGTTCCCAAGTGCCCTGAGCAGGTGTGAAAAGGTCTGAAAATGGTAAAAACGTTGACAGTGGTGAAAAAATTGCTTTAAGCTTAAATTGAGCAGCGTTTGCATCACTTGCTTCATGAGCTGGAGTTGTAACGGCTCAAGTTTTAACACTGTCACTTCTTTATGATCATGAGGGAGTGATAATGATAGGATTCTCCAAAAACGTGAAAAATTTGAGATACAGCAAAGGACATCTCCTACAACATCAAGCTCCTGAGCATTTCCCTGCTCCATCCTGTATGGTAAACCAGGATAATGAAACAATGGAATAGACTGACCCTGAATTCTGTAATTCCTGTGGCTGTGGAATGTTCCATCTCTCTCAGAGCTGCAGGAATGGCTGTTTATTCTCCAATAATGTGTCTCTGGAATTCCTGGGTGCTGTTAAATTGCCCTGCCAGAGGATATTTATTCCAGCCCAGTACTTCCCCAGCCTCTCAGTATGGTCAGTGTCACCTTTAGGTTGTTCTCTGCCATGAGCAGATTGGCACAGGAGCATTTTCCTGCTGCATGAAAGAACCTGATATAAAGTATTACATATTTTATATCATTATTTTTTTGAAAGACCTTGAGGAATCCCAGCTGGAGCAGAAAGAGGCAGTTCAGTGGGATGGGATTATTGCTGAACACCAAGAGCTGGTGAAGAAATAGCTGAAAAATGAATGAATCCAAATCTGATGGATCGAAGGCACTTTTTAGAGGAATGGTAATAAACTGGTGGGATAATTTTAGAAATCATCTGAGGAATACATGTAAATGAAATGGAAATCCCTCAGTAGTTGAAGTACATTATGCATGGAATTTATGGCTGGGGAGGACCTTTTTTGTCCCAGATTTAAATGACAAGCCAGATCCTGCAGTCCTGGAACAGGATCAGACACAACAGACAACAGAATTCTTCCCCCAGTGACTGAAGCAGCAAGAGGCTGTTGGGTTTTCTCACCAGTAAATAGGGAATGAATTTTAAAAGGGCTGGCCAGAGTCTGGTTGTGCACTAAATGAGCACAGACACACTGTCACTGCCTTTACTGAAGTCATTCTCTTTGGGAAGTAATTGTTGAAATGTGTTAATTTTACAGCTGATTTGATACTCCCTCCAGAGGAAATGGTGGCAGTACTTAAACTGATTGGTTTTATTTTTATTTTTATTACTGTTTTGTTTTAGAGAGAACTGGGGAGTTGCTTTGATTTTTGGTGCACAAGAATATTTAAAATTACCTCTGTGTTCTATTTTTCCCTGAATTAGTAAAGCAACTCTGGTATTTCCTCAAATGCATTGTACAGACTGAATTGCTTTTTATTGTTATTTTAAAAGTCTGTGAGTAGATTTTTCTTCAGAATATCTAATGAGTGCATGAATCTAGAACCAATTTCTGGACCTAAATTATTCTCTTGCTCATGTTGTAAGCACTGCAAATGGGAAAAGCCTGTCCCTAGAGAGGGGACAACTGCACATGATGCTGTTCCCAGCTGAAGGGTTTTGTTTTTGGAACAAACTTTGACTTTTTAGTGGTTTTTTTTCTCCAGCCTTCAATACCACGTAGGAGTAATGAAAGCAATGCCACTTTTGGGGCAGTCTGCAAACTGATTTTTGGTTAAAGCCTTCAAATCCTGAGAGAAGTGACATAATCCAAACCTTCCAAGGAGAAGTTTGGATTATTTTCCCTGGAAGGGAGAGCTGGAGTGACTTTTTCCCCCCTGTTGTGGTGCAGTTTTTCAGCCCAGTCAGGCTCTGATAAAATAAAAACCTCCTGAAGCTGCAGAGCTGTTAACCCTGACCTCAGAGGCTGCCTTGGGACATGGTCAAAGTTTGCTCTTTTTTTTCCTCCAGGACCCTCCAGGTGTTTGATTTGGCAGAAGCAAATGATATTTAATGTGCTAATGAACATCTGCTGGTTTATAACAAGGTGAACAGCTGAGCTCAGCCTGGCCACTGGATAAATACCTGAAATTCAGACACAGACAGGCAGAGCAAGGGAATACTGAATTCTGGATTGCCTTCCCTGGATCCTCTAACAGACTATTCCATGACTTTGTGGTCTCTGACAAACTGGGAAGGAAAGGAGATTAAAAACATGAAATCTCACCTTGTTTTTGAACAGCTTTCTAGAAAACAAAATGACGTTTTCTGGGATTTGTTACCTCAGAAGTTAAAAATAGAAATCTATGTAATATTCCATAATGCTGTTCTTGGCCCTGGTGCCTTCAGCCACGTGTTTTGTGAGGGAATGTTGAGGGTTGAGCTGATTTAACTTGGAATTAAATTCTAGGTAAGAGTCTGCAAGAGGAACAAAGTAAAGCTAAATGCAAAATAAACGTAGGTTGGAAATTATAATATTGCTACAGTTTAAGAGGAGTAATTTTTAAGTAATTGGACTTGCAAGTGTTTTCCTAACATAGTTGAAAGCTGCTTTAATAATATCAATAAAGAAGGTTCAGTTTTAATTTCTAAGCAGTCCTAATTCAGGTATTATTTTTTCCCAGTGGAATTTCAGGATAACCCTGAGTACTAAAAGTGGTAAATGAAAGAGCCAAACCCTGCAAGGTGGATGACTCTGTGTTTTAATGTTAGCTCAGTGTCCCCTGATGAGGGGACATCCCTGAGCATCCAGGTGTTTGAGGTGCAGCACAGCTTCAGTCCTGGAAAAACAGAGTTGGGGATAAAGTGTGGAAATGTATTCATGGGAATCCTTGAGAAGTGAATTCTCTCTTTGCTTCTTGGGTGGACTGCACACAGCTCAGGTGTTAGCATGAAACTCCTGTCAGTATTTTCACTTTACCAAGTGTGCAAATTCTTCAGGGGGAGAATATTAAAACCAGCTTTTCTGACTTCATCCCCTTCATGTGTTGGGCCTGTGGAATTACTGGGGTGGCATTAACCTGGTTCTTAAAAATAAACTTTCTGTGGCACCCCTACACTCTCAGTGCATTTAAAACAATAACTGGCAGAGCTAATCTCCCATGCCAGGCTTCCCTCAGAGTCCATCCTGCTGTTGGGAAAGGAACAGCAAGGGGCTGCAGGAGGGGAAATTGTCCAGGAATCCCCTCCCAGTGTTCACTGGGAGAGAAGACACTCAGCCCAGCCCAGGGCTCTTTGTCCTCAGCTCTGATTTTTAGGCTGTGCTTCTTCCCTGAAAGCCAGGAAAATCATTTCTCTCAGCTTTTGCCTCAAGCCACTACTGGGGATAAAACCACCAAAGATGAAAAACTGCTTAAAAGCAAGGAAAGCTCTGAATCCTTTTGTTACAAATTGATTCCGTGAAAGAACACGACAAACAGAACCAGCTTGACCTCTCCTTGACATCATCCGTGAAGGTTGTGGGTGCATCTGACGTGATTTCTGCCGTCTTCAGCCACCTTAGCTGCACCCTTGCCTTTTCTGCTGCAGTGTTTTGTGTAACTGTGGCTCCTTTCTTTCCCACAGTCACAGGGGGGATCACGGAGGAGCAGTTCCAGACACACCAACAGCAGTTAGTGCAGATGCAGAGGCAGCAGCTGGCCCAGCTGCAGCAGAAGCAGCAGTCTCAGCATTCCTCCCAACAGACACATCCAAAAGCACAGGTACTGCTCCCACCCTGACCCTGCGTGTCCTCAGCCTGTTTCCTTCATCTCTGTCACCCAAAGGACACCCCAGCAAACGTGGGACATCTCAGAGGGAATTTCAAACACTTTGCTCAGGGTTTTTTTTAATTAAGTTGGCTGCATTTTACAAGTTGAGTAAGACTTTGCAGCTGAATGTATTACCTGAGTAACCTGAGTATTCACAGAGTTATAAAAATATCCGTGTGTGCTCTCAGCTCTTCCTCCTGTCTGTAAGTGCTCTGAAGACATTGCATTAAAATTACCTTGTGAGGTAACGTGTTCTGTTATGAACAGATGCTCAGTGAGCACTGAAAATTGCCTGAAAGGATTTTTTTTTTCCTTTCTGAAAGGAAAAAGAGAGCTTTGCATATTTATATATTCTGGCTTCTAAAAGAATCCCATTTTTCTTCTGGAATCCTTTGCAAGGGAAAAATGTTTTTCCATCGCACTTAGTTTTCTGTTAGCTTCTTCCCAATAAAATATAAAAGCTGTTGCTGTGGTGTATTACTAGGAAAATGTATATTACTTTGAGCATTTTATGTCTAATTGCTTGTGCTGGTTGTCCCTTCCCCTCAGTGTTTTCTACTTCAATTAATCAGGGATTCTGTGCTGGCACACACTGATGACATTTTTTGTAAGTGTAAAGACACGATGCCAAAATATTTAAAACAAAACAAATGAATTTTGGAGCTTTAAAACACTCCAAGCTTTAAAACACTGCAAAGTCATTTTCTTAGTTAATATAAATTGAAATTGCAGAATTAATGTTCTTTCCAATAAGAGTTGGTGAGTCATTCCAGTAGGAACTGGAGTAACAGAGTGGGATTCCAGAATGTGCTGGGCAGTTGTTCCGTGGCCCAAGTCACACAGTGCAGGTACCACAAAGACTGAACATCCCTGAGATTTGCAGCTGCAGGACATTCCCTGCCTGGAGACAGAACAGAGAAGGTTTAAGACGTGGTTGTTTTCTTAGAGGAAACATCTCCAAAAGCAGGGAATCCTCTGTGGTTTGGGTTGGAAGGGACCTTAAAGCACGTCCAGTTCTTCCAGGGACACCTCCTGCCATCCCAGGCTGCTCCAAGCCCCATCCAGCCTGGCCTTGGGCACTTCCAGGGATCCAGGGGCAGCCACAGCAAATCTGGGCACCCTGTGCCAGGGCCTGCCCACCCTCCCAGGCAGGAATTCCCAATTCCCAATCTCCCACCCAGCCCTGCCCTGTGGCAGTGGGAAGCCATTCCCTGTGTCCTGTCCCCCCACCCTTGTCCCCAGTCCCTCTCCTGGAGCCCCTTTGTGCCCTGGAAGAGGCTCCGAGCTCTCCCCTGACCCTTTCCCTCTCCAGGCTGAACAACACACAACAGAAGGGATTTGTTGTGCTGAGAACTGGCCTGGCTGCATTGGGCAGCACTTGTTTAACCCTCATTTAGACACGAATTTCGGACTTTCTTTACCCTGGTGACACAGACATATTCAATGTTTAGGTCACACATAGAAGCTGTATTTATTTATTTGCTTTACTTGTGCACGGCAGCAATCCTAAAGCATATTCATTTCGTACTTAGATGAGTGAAAACCACTTTTTCCTCTTCCTGCAGGGCTCCAGCACCTCTGACTGCATGTCCAAAACCCTGGATTCAGCCAGTGCCCACTTTGCTGCCTCTGCAGTGGTCAGTGCCCCGGCCCCCGGGCGCAGCGAGGGGACCAAGGAGCAGAACACCAGCCACAACAATATCAACGGTGTTGTCCAGCCTTCAGGTGAGGAGCCCTTGGAAAACCTCTGGGATCAGCTGAGAGCATCAGCTGCTCTGAGTTACCAGCTCATCTTCTTGCTGAGTTCTAAAGTATCAATAAACCACAACAACAACAACAAAAATAAATCAAATCTCTTAGTTGTGATCGTTTGAAATGTTCTTCTCTGAGGTACTTTGGAGCAGTGGTTTGAATCGTGGAAGTTGGAAAGGACCCACAAGGATGATCAAAGTCCAACTCCTGGCCCAGTACAGGACAGCCCCAAGAATCCCACCCTGTGCCCGAGAGCCTTGTCCAATAAATGTTGATAAATGGATATAAAACCACCAAATGCACTTGACCTTGGAAAAGCTTTATTTGCTTTTCCTTTGGTAGTCTTTATCTTCTCCGAATCTGTTCTGCTCAAAAACCTAAATGACAGCATTTTAAAACCAGTGCAAGTGTGTAATGAAAGAATAAATCAGCTGCTTAAAACATTTAAGCACTTTGAGAAGGAAATGGAAAAGTTGATTCATTATTTGCTTGTTACCTCACTTGTATATATTCAACCAAAACTGCACTATCCAACCTTTACTGGCAATTCTTCTGACATCACTGTGTTAGCCTCAGGTTTCCCTGCATTTGGGATTTGTCCCAAAAAGTGCAGCCATGGGCCCTCAGTGCCCCCTCCCAGCCCTCCTCCTGTGGGGCTGCTTGTGCTGGTGCTGTCTCCACAGTGCCAAGAGGCAAATGGGATTTGGGCTGCCAAGACAAAGAAGAGGCTTTTAAAGTAATTTGTTGTTTTAGCAGCTAATGATGTGATTAGTTTTATAGACCTTCTGCCAGGCTGGGTTAATGATAATATGAAATGAATAGAGGGAGAAAAAACACGACCGAATAAAATCAATAAACTGGAGCAGTTCCAGGCTAGGGAGAGATGTGTGTGTAATTCTCTGAGTTCATATCCAGGAGGGCAGTGCTTTGAGGGGGGAAGATCAGGCACATGGTGATGCCTGGAGCAGAGGCAGACAAGGTTAAGAGAATAAAAGTGGGTATTTATTAAGGGCCTTCAATAGGTACACCTCGAACAGTCAGAGCCTCCCAGAGGCTACAGCCAAGATTGATGATAGTCGTGAGTTTTGCAGATAATTATGAGTTTGATCCATTTACATATCAGGGTTTAATCCTCCAATTACAGTTTCAGGTGATGAAATCATTTACCCCCAGTTTGCTCCCCCCAGCTCACTTTTGGTTATACTTCTTGGGCCCTGAGACAGTCAGGTGTCCTTGAGGGACTGTTTTGTCCGAATAAAACAGGAGAACAGGAGATGGCAGCGCATGGAGTTTTAGAGTTACACCCTAAAGCAGTACAGGATCTGAAAAATAAAAAAACTAAATTCTGGCCATCCATGGGAGTGTGCCATGCTGCCACTTCTTTCTCCATGAACATGAATGACTTACACACTCAAAGCATTGCCCTCGAGGTCAGTCTTTGTCTTTCCCTCTAAGAAATGTCAGAAATGTCCCCTTTTTAACCCCCGCCGTTTATTCTGCCTCACAGGAACCTCCCGAACTTTGTACTCCACCAACATGGCTTTATCATCCAGCCCAGGGATCTCCACCGTACAGCTCGTAAGGACAGTTGGCCACAGCACCACAAACCACTTAATCCCAGCCCTGTGCACGAGCAGCCCTCAGCCTCTCCCCATGAACAATTCCTGCCTGCCCAGCGCCGTGCACCTCAACAACGTCAGCGTCGTGTCTCCGGTCAATGTTCATATCAATACACGGACTTCAGCGCCCTCGCCAACAGCCTTAAAACTTGCCACAGTTGCTGCCAGCATGGACAGAGTGCCAAAGGTAACTCCCAGCAGTGCCATCAGCAGTATAGCAAGGTGAGTGAGGAGCTGCAGCAGCTCCCAGTTGTGCTTAACAGTCGTGGGGTTGTTTGGGTTTTGCCAAAATCGGAGTCCGAGGTGTGACCCGCCCTGACCTCGTCGGAGCAGAGCATGAGAGCCAGCTCAGCAGTGCTTCCCTCCCCTCCCTGGGCAGTTCAGTGCTTGCCAGCCCTTTCCATGGAGAAATCCTTCCTGAAATTCCACCTCACCCTGCCCTGGTGCAGCTCCAGCTGTGTCCTCTCCATGGATGTGCCCAGCTCTGCACTAGGGGGAGTCTGTTCACTCTGAGAGGCTTCTCGGCACCTTCAGCGTGGCCATGGCAAGCCACAAGAGCTGATTTTGCAAATCATCCTCTCAAATAACTCACCCTGCCTTTTAGGCAGCCGTAGTTTTGGTTCTACTGTGTTTGAATTTTGACTATTTCATTTGTCCCTTCTCATGCAGCATTTTCAGGCCGATTCTGACAAACTCTCCTCGTGTTCCCTCTAAATCATTGTGTACCAATATTGTAAGGCACAGGCTGGCAGATATATTTTTATAAACCAGAAAAGTGACAACCCCTATCTTCCATATAAAATCATAATTCATAATTGTTTAGGTTGGAAAAGACCTTTAAGATCATCTAGTCCAGCCATTAAGGTATTCATTCCCATTGAACAGCAGCACTGTTTTTTCAGATTTTTGGATGATGTTTCATAGGAGTGGCAGGAGCTTTGCAGTTGGCAGATTGGTCTGAAAATGGCAATATTTGGGCTTTGTTTGAAGTCTCTCCTGGATTAGATGGTGTTTTCAGAAAACAAAGTCCTGTTTGTGAATTGGAAAAGTAAAAAATGGGTATTGGTAAAGGAGTAAAAACTTAGTGCTAAAGCAGGATGGGTGGGGAATTACAACAACACTCGGTGCATTAACAGAACAATAAATGCCGAGTTATCATGAAGATAACTCCAGAAGAACTTTGCAATTTAATCCATAATTTAGGCTGGAAAACCACAGTTACATGCAATAATCTTGCAGAAGGGGCTGCATTGCTGAATAACAATATAATAATAAATATAATAATAAAGCAATTGTTGAAGGCCAGTATTTACCTTCAAACAAAGCGGTGTGCGTGTTAAGGCTCAAGTACCAAGCTTGTGTGTTAAGGTTCAGATACGTGAAAATATGAAAGAAATTACTAAAACTGTGTTTGGAAATCAGTTCTGATTAAGCTGTGTAAGAGAGATCAGTTGTGATTAAGCTGTGTGAGGAAACCAGTTGTGACTGAAGGTGTGTTTGGAGATGAGCTGTGCCTGAAGCTGTGTGAGGAAACCAGTTGTGACTGAAGCTGTGTGAGGAAACCAGTTGTGACTGAAGCTGTGTTTGGAGGTCAGTTGTGACTGAAGCTGTGTTTAGAGATGAGCTGTGACTGAAGCTGCGTGAGGAAACCAGTTGTGACGGTGAGCTCTCCCTCCCTTGCAGAGAGAACCATGAGCCAGAGCGCCTGGGCTTGAACGGCATCGCCGAGACCACAGTGGCCATGGAGGTGACATAACCCCCCAGCTGTGTCCCCAGCTGTGTCCTGGTGTGCTCCTTCCTGTCCCAGCTGAGTGCAGCCCCAGCTCCCTGTGCCTGGCAGGGAGCTCACGCCGACCTGAACGGACTGGGATCGTATCGTGTATCAAGTCGATATATAATGTAAATTTTGTAAAATCGGGAGAATCACTACCTTGTAAAATAGTTTATTTGTATCATCAATATTATTTCTGTTACTTGAATAGTAGATATTCATCATCATGCTTTTGCACTTGAATTTGCAACTGAATGGATTAAAAAATAATTCTTTAATGGGATCATGAGCATGACATGGGATCCTGCATCACTTGTTTAAACTATTTATTTTGCCATGTTTACATTTTGTATCTTGTACAAATAAATGCAACTTTGTGTCTAAAAAAAAAGTTAAAGATTCATAGCTAGGAAACAAAATTCTTGTAATTTTTTTCTAAAGGAAATGTAAAGTTTTCACTTGGTTCATTTTGTTTCACAATTTGACTAGATGGACTTTTTGGTAAATACTTTAGTGGCATTTCACTGTCAAATATGAAGTTCAAGGCAAAATAGTATTTTCTATTACTGTGCAGGGGAAAGGGATGGATCGATACATGCAAATTTAATGTAGTAACTCACTTTTCCATATATTTTGAATGTATATTTCTATTTATAATACCAGTTTATAAAAAATAATTACACAGGAGAGGAAAAAAAAAAAAACCAAAAAAAAAAACCAAACCCGACTAGGAAAAATTATGCATCTGGCACATCTCCACATGTGCAGGTCTGAGAAAATTTTCACCTTGATGCCATTTTATCCGAAGAACTGCGTATTTTAACCGGCTTTCCGACCATACCCACACCACATTAAAGGATCTTTTGGACCAGGTATGTATTGCATTCTATATCATTGCAATAATTTCATTATTGGATGTCTAAGCTATCGAGCCATCCCGAGGTGGTGGGGGACAGGGGGTGTGGGGGAGGGATTGGGGGGAGGGTTTGTGGCAAGATTGTCTTTTCAAAAATTTTNTTTTTTTTTTTTTTTTTTTTTGGAGAGTTTTCCTGTGGCTACAAGGCAAGTAACGGGTTGGAAAAAGTCTGACTGTAAGCGTTGGACACCTTGGTAGTGTAGTGTTTTAGTGACTTTTTTTATACGGTTCTTGTACATTAGATACGTGTAGTGGTGTTTCCGAATGTTTGTTTATGCACTAGTTCAGACAACTTTCCCTGTTACTTGTTCTTGATAAGTGAAAACTGCAGGGAAATAAAAAAAAATACATATCAAAACCCGGCCATGGTGCATATGTGGTTATTTCACAGTGTGCAGAGCAGCAGGGACAGCTGGAGGCTGCCCAGGGACTCTGGGCCTTGATTTCCAGAAGGTGGAACGTGATGTGGGAATTCTGTGCCCGTGCAGGGATGGGCTGGGGCCTGGGGAAATGGGCAGGGAGAGTTTCTTGCCCTGCCAAAGGAAACGGGGGGAGTTTGTGCTGGTTCGTTCTCCACGTTTGGGTGTTTCTGTGTTACAAATCCCAGGATCACTGAGGTTGGAAGGAACCTGGAGATGTTGTTTAGTCCAGGCTCACCCTCCCAGGAAAATCTTGCCTGTGTGTGTTTTTCATCTTAGCTTTCTATATAAAGAACTGGTTTTTACCCAAGCTGTGTTTAAACCTCTTTTCTCTTAGGTTTGTGTGAGTTAAAAGTCCTGGCAGCTAAAAACACTTGCAGAGCTTAAAATCCTGGGAACTCATCACAAACTCAGATGCCTAAAATTACCTGGGTTTGCTTAATTGATGCTTTGTTTTTATTCCATATGATGTCTGCAGGGAGAGGTGAGGATAGACTATTCCTGTTGGGAATAGAAGAGCCCACGGTGCTGCCTTGGTCAGGTGAGGGCTGGTGGTGGCAGCTTTGGGGAGCACCTGTGGCTTCACTGGAACAACTTCTCCCTGAAAATTCCTTTTTATCGGGTCTTTCCAGCCTTTCTGTAGAACTGGGCTCATTGCAGGGAATGGCTGATAGTCTGAAGTATAAATTAAATTTTTTTTTGAAAGAATTGTTGAAAATCCGAGTCTGTAAAAGAAAAAAAAAAAATTATTCTCCTTGATATCTAGGAATAACCTTGCTTCACTGCCATCCCCAAAACCCTTTGGAGGCTTAATGAAAAATGGGAAGTCATTTTCTCTGCAGATTGAAAGCTGTACATTTAGCATGGACTCTTCTCACTACAAAGATCATTTTCAGTGGATCATTTTCAGGGAAAACTGGCCAGCAGATGTCCCTGAGATTGCTGTGTCTCTCTGATTCTGTGCAGTCTAATCCTCATCTAATTACTTTAAAAAAAAAAAACAAAACAAAACCCTTTAGCTGGAGCTCTGGACTTTGAATGGATCCTGGGAAAATATGAGGTGCAGAGAAGGACTCCATAAACCCCCAAGGCTCTGATGGTAAGTGCCAGCTGTGGAATGGCTTTCATTTAGAGGATTAAACCTTGAAATGAAACCTTTAAATGGTGATGAAACCTTCTGTGCAGCAGGATGGAAGAGTCACTGCGGAATTGTGGGGAGGAGTGGTGGGGGATGCTGCAGGCCATGGAAATCTTCATTCAAAAGAAGAAAAAAAAGAGAAAAAGGGGAAGGACTGGTGCTATAAAATATTTTGACCACCGACTGAGGTGGTTTTGTGCTGTTTGAAACGTGTTCAGGGTATGTTGGTCAGCTTGAATTCCCTTATTTGAATATATATTGAATGATATTATATATCATTATTATATAATATATTGAATTCCCTGTGTATCTCTGCAGTGGGATTGGAATAGGGATTTCTGTTCTCTTGTGTGTTGGGAATATCTTTCAGGTGAGATTGTGGAATCCTGCCTCACCTACAGCAATTTATGCTGGGCTTCACGCCATGTGCAGGGTTTGAAATGTCAGGAACTAGAAAATGCTGGTTCCTTGCTAAGATTTATATTTATTTCTGGGTTGACTGGAGTTTTGGCTTGTGTTTAATTGTCATCCCAACAGGCTCCCTGGATCTGCCTGCAAGAGAAACAGTTTCAAAGCTCACTTCCATGTCTCTGCTACTTTGAGGGCTTTGCAACATTCACCCTTTAATTGGGAAGACTGGGAATTACCTTGGTAAATTAAAGCCAGCCAAGTGCTGCTTGGGAAAGAAGGAAAATGAAGGAGAGGGAATTTTTCCTGAGTAATTTGGGTGAGCTGTGAAGATCCAAGTGTTGCCATTTGAACAGAGGAACATGGAAGAGAATTCTGCTGATCCAAGCAGTGAATTAGGGAAACATTGGATGTGTTCCTGCAGGATGTGGTGGTCCCTGCTCTGGCTGGGTTTTGCCATCCTGCTGCAGCGACAGGACCCAAAATGTCCTTCCCTGATGTGACAACTGAACAGATCATTTGATTCTGAAGTGCCTTTCAGCAGGAAAAGGGAGTTTCAGGATCCATTCCCTGTTTTCTCAGTGACTGGCTTGTCTCTCAGTCACCTGCTGTATCTCTGAATGAAATCTCTCTGCCCTTTAGATGGTTTTTAATGGTTTCTTCTCAAAAAATTAATGAGCACACATGGAAGTTGCATTTTACAATGACTTTAATTCAGTTAATCAGTCTGTATTGTAACTTAGTAACTCCGGTTTAAATAAAAATAAATGAACGCAGCTGAAATAGGACTAAAATCTGAACACTAACGGGGAGTAACACTGAAATAACCCAAATCATTTTTGAAATCCCAGAATGGTTTGTGTCGAAAAGGACCTTAAAACTCACTTCAGCTACAGACAGGGACACCTCCCACTGTCCCAGATTGTTCCAAGCCCTGCCCAGCCTGGCCTTGGACACTTGCAGGGGTTCAGGGCCAGCCACAGCAAATCTGGGAATTCCATTCTAGGCCCTCCCCACCCTCCCAGCCTTACAAATTTCCTGAATTTAGGATTGTTTCTATGACTAAGAATAGTAAAATCTGTTTAGTCCAGCCTGCCTTCAATCCACGGGACTCCATTGAACTCCAACACGGGTGGAATTACCCAGGGAGGAACGAAGGAAGGGGGGAGGCAATAACTGAGGCAGAAAACACGGAATTTGTAACAGACAAACCGGGCTGAATCTTTCTGTGTGGTGGGAGGACAGAACCTCTGCCTGCCCCTCTCCGTCCCTGAGGACGGTGGTGTCAATTCGGGAATGTCAGGGATGATAACCCTGCTGTGCCCGGCGGGTGTGGGGAGCCCCGGGAGGGCAGGGATGATAACCCTGCTGTGCCCGACGGGTGTGGGGAACCCCCGGGAGGGCAGGGACGATGACCCTGCTGTGCCCCACGGGTGTGGGGATCCCCCGGGAGGGCAGGGATGATAACCCTGCTGTGCCCGGCGGGTGTGGGGATCCCCCGGGAGGGCAGGGACGATGACCCTGCTGTGCCCGGCGGATGTGGGGAGCCCCGGGAGGGCAGGAGCCGTTGATGGAGCACAAGAGCAGCGAGTGACTGGCTCAGGCTGCTTGTGACACAGCAGGGCTGCCCTCTGTGTGTGTGTGTGTGTGACACAGCAGGGTTTCCGTGTGTGTGTGTGACACGGCAGTTTCCATGTGTGTGTCACGGCTGCCCTGCCCTGCGTCCCCTCCGTGCCGCCCCAGGGCCGGGCCGGTGGCGGCTGCCCGGGCCGTGCCGGAGCGCGGAGCCAGCGGGGCTCTGAACGCTCCGGTGCCCCTCCCGAATTCCCCAATGAATTCCCCAATGAATTCCCGAATTAATTCCCCAGTTCCCGAGCCCTGCCCTGGGGGAAAGGATGCTCGAAACCGCCGCGTTCCCCCTGACGCTGATCCGCCCTGACTCGGCCCGGGGTGTCGCGATCGCCGCTGTCAGTGACACCAGGAGGTGGCATCAGCCGCCTGCGATGCTCCTTAACTCTTTCTGCATCTCCGCGGAGCCTTTGTGCTCTGAGATTGGGGATTTTCAGCGCTTTTCCTGCCCCTATTCGGGGTTTTTATGGGTTGCTGTATACCTTCCTATAATGTAAAGACAACGGGGTTTTTTTTCCGAGTTACAACCCTTTTATTCAGGTGATTTATTAATTCAAACGTAAAGATGGAAAAAATGTTTTGTGTACTCAGTAATGACCTACCACTATTTTATACAGTGGTAAAATCGATTTATTTATTTTAAGCAAACCCATTTTTTAGGTGGGTTAACACGAAAGGTATGACTGTGCACAACGTGAATAATTTATACGGAGACTGAGATTTATGTGTGTACTTTACTTTTTTTTTTTTTNTTCTTTTTTTTTTTTTTTTTTAACAGTAAGCATAAATTGAAGTGTCTTGCAAATGAGAAACAATTCCTGCCAGCACAGCCCAAACACTTTCTCCTGGAGTATCTTTGGAGCGCCAGTGCTCCATTTCCATTTTTCTCAGGGCTGTGGAGCTCTGAGAACAGAACCCCTGTGCTCCTGATCCCAAAGAAATCCTCACCTGGCTCATCCAAGGAGATGTTGGGTCCGGGATCATCATCCTGAGAGTGTCACTGGCGCACATCCTGTTCATTTTGCTGTGTAATTTCTCCCCTGCCTGGCCAAGCGTTCCCTCCTGAGCTGTGGCTGTGTCCCCTGGGGATGCAGATCAGATCATTTCTGACCCTCAGTCCCTCCTGCCTTGCCTCCTCAGCACTTCCCAGCTCGTTTTTGCCTGTTCTCCAGCCTGCCTTTATTTATTTTTATTCCTGCTGAACACTTCCAACGCTCTGCCTTTGCAAACATTCCCTGGCTCACCCTCCGTGTCTCCCGCTGCCCGTGGGACACTAACTACCGGTGACATTTAAAATCGCCTTTTGTCACGGGCATCCCACCCTTTTTGGCCCTTCCTGGGAGAAATCCTTTAGCACCCCCTTCCCCCGAGCCACATCTGAGCGCCGACGGCACAAAGATCTCAAATTTCCTGCCGGGGGGATCAATGGGATGCGCATTAAGGCCGCTCTCCCTGCTGGCAGCTCCCGCCCCTGGCCAGCACCGCTGTCTGCTCCTCGCACGGAATTGTTCAACGCAGCAGAAATTCAACCTTGCTGCTCCTCCCGCGGCTCCCTCCCGACTCCAGAGCCCGGGAAAGCAGCGAGGAAACAACGGTAATGCTGAAATGTTCCCTCGTTCCTGTGGGATGGCCTCTGTCCCGATCCCTGTACTGTTCACATCCTTTGTCACCTGTCCCCTCCTCGGTTTTCCTGCAGCCTTCGCCGTGCCGGTGGCTCCCCCGCAGAGAAAATGGAATTTTGTCGTTCCTTTGTGATCCCAGTCCTCGAGGAGGGGACTTGTCGTCCCTTTATTACTCCTATTGGATATCTTGGGGTGTTTCCTGAACTGAGCTTGGCTCAGCTGGGGAATTTCTCCAGGAAAAATCAGGACTCGCTGTCCAACCATATCTGATCTGCCAGGGTGAGCTAAAAGCTGAACTGGGGAGCCAGGAAAGTGAGAAAAGGAGCAAACACCCAGGTTCTCTTGGTTTTACTTCTGTGGTGCTGGCAGAAAGGCAATTTTCATATGTCCAGGTGTCAGTAAGCTCAGAAAAGCATGTATGTGGATTTCTTGTAAGTGCACAGCTGAAAAATGACATGGTTTGAGAGGTGAAAGAGATGAAAGAAGGTGAAAAGCATGAAGTATTTAAGCTCTGCTTTTCTGTATCTTCATGGGGTTTTTTTCCCACCAAACTGTCCATCCCACCTTCAGGCACTCGGCCCAGCCTGGGAGCAGCTCCCAGAGCCAAGGAGGAGCTGATCACGCCCAAATCTGCCTGAAAATCCCTGTCCCTACCAGGCTGCTTCACCCAATCTGGTAATAAGCAGTAAAAAAACAGCAGCAGCTGGGTGACAATTCAGTATTGTCTGCACTCCAGACAATGTCACATTGTTTGTGACAAAAGTGCTGAGAAAAGATGGCTCTCTGCATTCTTCCTGATGGCAGATTATACCTGCTCTAAAAAAAAAATCGAGGTTTGCTTATCTCACTCCAAAATGAGCTCTCCATAATGGAGGAAAATGAGGATTAATTCATCCAAAGGCTTGTCTTTTATGACTAAGCCCCGACTTGTCATGACTAACAAGTTTGCTATTCAGGGAAAAAGCTTGAAACATAAGAGAAATAAAAGGGATAATTGGTAATCCAGGGGAATAAATCCCATTATGTAATAATGGCTTATCACACGCCGCACATTGGTCGCTCTGCCCCACGGAATTGCTTTGAAGAAGGGTGTGAGGGGCTTTGTGGCCAGCCTGCTCCTCACATCCCCCTCAGGTAAGGCCTGGAGGAAAGGGAGATCCCCATCAAAAAAAAAAATACTGAGGGATTGTCCACCCTCATCTGAATTGTACAAATAAAATAAAAGTCTGCTGGAAACCAGGAGCTGCTGTAGCCTGGGCCACGTCTGCAGCTTCCCAGGGGCCAGCGTGGGTGTTTGGATTCTTCTTGGAGCAGGAGATTCTTGTAGGGAGAAACCGATGGAGGAGGAGGAG
>VZDJ01000594.1:147323-163345 GCA_008694505.1 Cyanoderma ruficeps | reverse complement strand
CTCCTTCTCCTTCTCCTTCTCCTTATCCTTATCCTCCTCCTCCTCCTTCCCCTTCCCCTTCCCCTGGGATGCACCAATCAACCACAGGGGTTTGGATTCGTTCTGGTGAGGTTTTTTTGAGCCTGGTGCAGTGAGATTTGGGGTTTTTTGGGGTGATTTGGGATGTTTGTCCACTGGAGAGGATTTTCCCCGAGGCTCCGTGGCCTGAGGGAAGCTCCTGTGGGTGCTCACAGCCCCCTGAGCTGGCTCAGGGTTTCCCAAACCGTGCCAGGAGAACAAAAAGCTGCTCCAAAAGAGGAAAAATGAAAGATGCAATGCCCCTTTTGTAAGGTTTTAATATCGATCTGCTTTTCTCTGTCGGAGTTTCTGGGAGGAAAGAGGTTGGAGAGGAAAGATGAATTAATTTTGTTTTTTTTTTTTTTTCTTGATGGTTCTCACTGGGCTGCTGACAGCCTTGGTGTTATCCCGGGTGACACAAAAATGACTCATGGGGGTTTGTTTTCTGCCCAAACCCCTCGTTCTGTGCTGCCCCATATTCCTAAAAACCCCACATTCCTAAAAACCCCGTATTCCTAAAAACCATCCCATTTCCTCCTCTTGGGGTTAAATTCTGGCTGCTTCACTTGAACGCAAATTTGGAATTCCGGTGTGAATTTTTTCCCCTCAAAAGATCCCTCCTAGACAGGGGGATTTGTTATATTTTACAGCTCCGGGGATGTTTTTGTGGCTGTTTTGGTTGGGTTCTGCAAGCTTGACATGTTTTGGCTTAAAATCGCCTCCCAAATTATTTATCTTAAAGTTACTTCCCAAATACTCTCAGACTCTTTATTTTCCTTTTTTTTTGTTGGATTTGGTGTTGGGATAATGGTGCTTGTCTGGGAACTGGGAAAAGGCCTTAATTCAGTTTTATTGGCTTTCGGAGTGTGGAAACATTTAATATTTTAAAATTGATTTTTATTTAATGTTATTAATATTTATTAATAATATCAGTAAATATTGAGATAATGGCGCTTGTCTGCGAACTGGGAAAAGGCCTTAATTGAGTTTTATTGGCTTTTGGAGTGTGGAAACATTTAATATTTTAAAATTATTTTTTATTTAATATTATTAATATGTATTAATAATAGTAAATACTGGGATAATGGTGGTGGTCTGTGAACAGGGAAAATGCCTTAATTCATTTTTTTTGGCTTTTGGAGTGTGGAAACATTTAATATGCTTCAGTTAATATTTAATAACAGTTAATATTTTTAAATTATTTTATTTAATATTATTAATATGTATTAATATTTTAAAAATCCCGGCAAAACAAGGCAAACACAGCAGCAAAAAATAACCTGAAAATATCCAAAATGAGATCATTGACAGCCTTAAAGGTGTGGAGGCCCAGGCATGGGATTGCTGATGGATTCTCAGGTTTATCCATCCATCCCTGTATATTTATTTGGTTTATTTGCTTATTTGGTCTCTATGTTTTTTATGGGAGATGCTTGTGATTGTGATCAAAATTCCCCTTAAAATATCAATAATTAGCCACAGGACACCCTCAGGAAATGTCTGTTTTCCAGCAGGGAGGCAGAATCTCGTGGACACCAAAAATGTGGGATTTTTTTTTTTTCCCCTCCCTGTGAGAAATGAGTATCCAGAGACAAAAACCTTTAATATTTAATAGTGATCTTTGCTCAAAGTGATCCATTTTTTCAGTTCCTCTCTCTGTCTGCTGAGAAAATCCCTTTTCCCCTCCCTGCTTATGATGACGGGAGATGCTCTGGGTGTAAAAATCTTCTCTCCTGGCTCAGGGAAGGGAGCGAACCTTGAAAAACTGGGCTGGTTTTGGAGCTGCTGCAGAACATTTCCCTTCCACCAGGAGGATTTCATACTAAACCCACCTTTTATTCCACACTAAACGACCCCACACCTTTTGTGCAGCACAAAACATTCCCCAATTCGCCGAGATTTTGTTGCCATGGCAGCGTTTCCCAGTCAGCAAAATGTATTTTGGCAGCTGCCGAGCTGAAAAACCTCCTGCTCTGAGGGGTGAAAGTTGAATTTTAAAGCCACACAGGTACTCCAGGAATGATCCTGGCTGCTCAATTATTCCCCCGGCCAGGAGGGGCTGAGCAGGGGAGAGTTCTCTGGGTTAGGGAGGATTTTTAGACGGCGGGGTGAGCAGGATTTGGGATTTTCTGCAGCTCTAATCTCTGTCTGCTGCTCCCAGCTCTGGATTTAGGCCAGCAGGGAGGTGGGAGCAGCTCACAGGGCTGGGGGATCTCACCTCAGTCACCGGGGCAGGAGCTGTGCTCAAAATCCTCTGAGGAAAATCATATTTTTGGGTTTTTGAATTTTTGTTCAGGCACATCCCAGTCACATCCATCCCCTGCTGGGCTCTGGGGACTCTCACCTCGCTCACCTGGGCAGGAGCTGTGCTCAAAATCCTCTGAGAAAAATCACATTTTTGGGTTTTTGGATTTTTGTCCAGGCACATCCCAGTCACATCCATCCCCTGCTGGGCTGGGGGGATCTCACCTCACTCACCTGTGCCCAAAATCCTCTGAGAAAAGCCATGTTTTTGGATTTTTGGATTTTTGTTCGGGCACATCCCAGTCACATCCATCCTCTGCTGGGCTGGGGGATCTCACCTCGCTCACCAGGGCAGGAGCTGTGCCCAAAATTGTCTAAGAAAAGTCACATTTTTTGATTTTTGTTCAGGCACATCCCAGTCACATCCATCCCCTGCTGGGCTGGGGGATCTCACCTCACTCACCAGGGCAGGAGCTGTGCCCAAAATCCTCAGAGAAAAGTCATGGTTTTGGATTTTTGTCCAGGCACCTCCCAGTCACATCCATCCTCTGCTTCTCTCTCCCATCACCCTTTCCCCCCTAATCTCCTTTTATTTTACATTTCTATTCTCCCTCTCTCCTTTTCTATGACTTTTATCCCTCTCTCTCCCCTTTTATCTTGCATTTTGCATGGTTTTCTCTTTTTAGGGCCTCTCCCTGTGCTTTTTTTGTTTTTGTATTTTCTTCCCACTTTCTGGGTCACCCCCGAATATCCAGTGGGAAAAAGCTGCTGTCACTTGGCTCCGTTATTTCTCCCTTCATGGCATCTTCCACAGTTTTAACTTCAAAGCACAACAGTTCAGGCCCACAAACAAATCCTAAAAGCAAAATTAATCTTCACTACACAGCAGCACGTGGAGAGACAATTTTCCCGGAGAAGAAAAAGAATGGAAAATTGTGTTGCTGATGGAGGATTTATTCTCGCTTTGCGTGCAGCCCAGATTTTCTGAATCCTGTGGAGTAAACTCAGCCCTGAACTTCAAACCAAGCTGTTGCCAGCATTAAAAAAGAAATAATAGTTTTATTTCTGTGCGATGCTGGAGCTGTGGAATTTTGGTGGGAGGAGCTGGGGGCAAAATGGGAATCTCATGTTTTCCATAAAATGAGCTGCTCTTTGTTAAACTTTGTGGTAAATCCCGGTGTTATTCCACCAAAAGCAGTGCTGGATAAATGTGGGATTGCTCCTGTTCATCCATTATCCTCAGCAGGGCTCGGATTTGGGCTCTTTGGGGTGCAAAAAGTTGGTTTGGAATGGGACAAACCTGGATTTGACTCGCCAGTGACCCCAAAATCAGCCCCCTGTTTGTGCAGGCTCGCTTTTCTCCGACCTGTTGTAGGTTTGGAGGTTGAAATTCCAGATATTTCAGGTTTTTTGGGGGGCTGTGGGAGCTGCCCGTGCACACTTGAGGCTTGATTTTGGGAAAATCATTTGGGGAAAGCTGCAGCAGCCGTGGTGGGGGTGGGAATTCCCAAATTGTGCTGTGCTGGAGAGAGGCTTGGCACCTGCAGCCCGTGGATCTGGAGGTTGGATTTTGTTTTTGTTCGGGATTTTTTTCCTTCAAACAACGCCAAATCCTGAGGGTGGCTGGAGGCCGAAATCCTGCAGGATGGCTTGGGGCTTATCAGGAAGAGCAAGCGCTTACGTTAATAATAATAATTAAAAAAATTAAATCGCAATTTATCAAATCACAAAATTAAATCAAAAATTAAAAATTAAATGACTAAATAATCATTAAATGATTATTTTCACCCCTTTAATGATTATTTGCACCTCTTTACCCCCTGCTACTCACCAGCCCCAGTGAGGCTTGGCTTTGTTTGTGCTGTGGAAAAATCAGATTATTTGGCCTGCTTTATGTGAAAGGCACAAGGTGCTGTCTTTATTTTTGTTTCCAGAGCTGTGATTTCATGGCTGGTGGTGTTTTCCCTCCCCTTCCCTGTCCTGGAGTGTCAGGGAGGAGCAGCAGAGTTTTCACTCATGGCTGGAAGTGTTGAACTTCAGGGATCAGAGCCTGTGGAGCTGGGAGGGAACAGGGAAAACTGCAAAACCCGAGCCAGAAATTATTTGTTGTTCATATTAATTATTTGCAAAAAAATTAAACAGCTGAATAAATAAACGGAATAAATAAACTGAATAAGTAAACCTGATTAATAGATAACAATAATTAAGTAAATAAACCTGATTAATAGATCATAATAATGAAGAAAATAAACCTGATTCGTGGATAACATAATTAAATAAATAAACGTGATACAGGGATAAAAATAATAATAATTAAATAAAGAAACCTGATTCATAGAAAATAATACCTAATTAAATAAACCTGATTCATAGATAATTAAATAAATAAACCTGATCAACAGATAACAATAAATAAATAAAGAAACCTGAATCATAAATCATAACAATGAAGTAAATAAACCTGATTCATAGATGACCATAATTAAATAAATGAACAAACCTGATTCAGAGGTAATAATAATTAAATAAACAAGCCTGATTCACAGAAAAGAACACCTAATTAAATAATCCTGATTCATAGATAATAACCGTTAAATAAATAAACCTGATTAACAGATAACAATAATTAAATAAATAAGTAAACCTGATTCACAGCTAATAATAATGAAGTAAATAAACCTGATTCATAGATAGCAATAAATAAATGAACAAACCTGATTCATAGAAAATAATACCTAATTAAATAAACCTGATTCAGAGATAACAATAATTAAATAAATAAACCTGATTCATAGATGATAATAATAATTAAATAAACGAACCTGATTGATGGATAATTCCAGCCTGTTTGGGGAGAATTCAACAGAAAGTGGGGCTGCTCTCACTGCTGTGCTCTCTGCAAGCTCTAATGCATTTCTTGCTGCAGGGAGGGTTATGAGCCAAGATCTCTTTTTGCTCATAAAAAAAACCCCCAAAAAATTACCAAAGGAAGGTAATTTCAAAAAAGAAACTCTGCAGCTCTTTGTCCTGTTGTTGTGTTGTGTTGTGTGTGTGTTTTGCCAGCTCAGAAATGCCACTTTTATTCACATTACTGCCAGTGTTTGTGCTGCAGTGAAAGCAAACCTCAGGGTGGGACAGGCTGCTGGAGGTGTTCTTCCTACTAAATTCAGTTCCCCCCAAATTTGGATT
Organism: Cyanoderma ruficeps; assembly: GCA_008694505.1. Classification (NCBI taxonomy): domain Eukaryota; kingdom Metazoa; phylum Chordata; class Aves; order Passeriformes; family Timaliidae; genus Cyanoderma; species Cyanoderma ruficeps. The sequence goes on along the minus strand of VZDJ01000594.1, from coordinate 157,855 downwards.
TAGACTTGAACAAATCCGAATTTCTTGGTGCTTGCCTTTACTCCTCAGCGGTGAATTAATTTAGCAGGGATGCAAAACTTGAATACTCTTGTTTTTCTTCCCAGTGAGTGGTGCAGGAATGGAGGGAGCAGCAATTCTGGTTTGTGATGGTTTTTGGTAAGGGATTTTTGGCCTCTGTCTGGTTACCTGATACAATTTGATTAGCTGGGATAGGATTGCTGAGCTTCACCAAACCAAGCATTGCAGTGATCGTGGCCCTGCCCCCACAAATAAACAGATTTTACCAAACATCATTGGAGGCTCTGTTCAGCCTTTTCTTTATTTAAAAAGCTTTTTAAAATAGCTTTCCTACTTTTTAAAAATAGCTTTCCTATTTAAGCTCTCCTAGGCCCTGCTACATCAGGGAAAGAATCCTTACTTTTTAAAAATATTATTTAAAATTATGATTTCTGTGTCATCAACTGTTTTGTGCTTGAGGAGGGTTGGGTGGTTGGTGCCCAAATGGTGAGATTTGGACATTTTGAATAAAATTCAGAGTTCTGCTTCTTTGGTTCTCCCCAGATAATGAGGGATAGGAAGGGAAAGAGGAGAAGAAACTGGGCAAATGGATCAGAATTGGAAGGTGAAAGAAACCAGTGGGATGCTGTTAGAGGGGAAGGAGGTCAGGGATTTTAAACTGGGAAAACATTGAATGATCGTGTGTGAAACATTCCTGTGCATTCCTCCCTGCAGGAGCTGATCTTCCTCCCTGTTCCTATTAAATGAGGTTTGAGCAGATATTTTGGATATGGAATTGGGTTTGAGCAGGTATTTCACCTGTGGCACAGGGCTTGAGCAGGTATTTGGGGTATGGTATGAGGTTTGAGCAGGTATTTTGGGTTAGACATGAGGTTTGAGCAGGTATTTTGGGTTAGACATGAGGTTTTGAGCAGGAATTTTGGGTGAGCCATGAGGTTTGAGCAGGTATTTTGGGTGAGCCATGGGTTTTGAGCAGGTGTTTTGGGTTAGACCTGGGTTTTGAGCAGGAATTTTGGGTGAGCCATCGGTTTTGAGCAGGTGTTTTGGGTTAGACCTGGGTTTTGAGCAGGAATTTCAGCTGTAGCACAGGGTTTGAGCAGGTATTTGGGGTATGGTGTGAGGTTTGAGCAGATATTTTGGGTGTGGTATGGGTTTTGAGCAGGTATTTGGGGTATGGTATGAGGTTTGAGCAGGTATTTTGGGTGAGCCATGGGTTTTGAGCAGGTATTTGGGTTAGATGTGAATTTTGAGCAGGTGTTTTGGGTTAGATGTGGGTTTTGAGCAGGAATTTCAGCTGTGGCACAGGGTTTGAGCAGGTATTTGGGGTATGGTGTGAGGTTTGAGCTGGTATTTTGGGTGAGCCATGGGTTTTGAGCAGGTATTTGGGTTAGTTGTGGATTTTGAGCAGGAATTTTGGGTTAGACGTGGATTTTGAGCAGGAATTTCAGCGGTGGCACAGAGTTTGAACAGGTATTTGGGTTAGACGTGGATTTTGAGCAGGTATTTTGGGTTAGACCTGGGTTTTGAGCAGGAATTTCAGCAGTGGCACAGGCCTGGCAGTGCCCAGTCCCACAGAGCCGGGGCACTGAGGGGCGCAGGGGGCTCAGGCCTGGCCCTGCGGTGGATCCCTCCTCTCCATCCCTGCTGGAAGAGCTTTGCTGGAGGAGCAGCTGCTCTGAGGGGTCATTGCTGTGCCCGTGGAGGCTCTGCCACCTCCCCATCGCTGTTCCTGCATTCCCTGGGATGCAGAGCAGTTTCCCCATGGATTCAGCTCGAGGCCAGGAGGCCGAGGAGCTGCTGGGGCAGCCTCACATCAAATCTGTCTGCAGACAAAATCACCCCCAGCCCTGTGCTCCCTTCCAGCCCTTTGGAATATCCCTTTTCCATGGGAATGCTGCAGGGAGGTGCAGAAATCTTGGTGCTGCCGTTGTCCTTCTCGGTTCTGTGCTGGGTTTTCTGTTCCTGAGGTTCTGCCTGGGTTGGAGGTGATGCAGAGCAGGGAGGACGTTTCTGTTCCACCCCAGGCTTTGGCAATCCTGCTGCAGCAGCGGATCCGTGAGCATTCCAGCTCCCAGCACATTTATCTCCTCGGTTTGGAAGCGAGGAAGGGAAATGAAGCTGTGAGTTTCAGCTGCTGTGAACCAGGAGCACCCTCAGCCACAGGGAACCATTGACTGTTCCCTGAGCCCTGGGCTGTGGTTGCTCTGTTAAATTCCAGATGCTGGAAAATGATGGAAGCTCTTCCTCTCTCCTGGAATTGGGAATAGTGGAGATTTGCAGCTCAGGAGAATAATCTGCTGCAGGTGGTGATGGTGGGATGAGAACAGAGCTCTTTGGTGTCCTTGTCCTGCTCTCCTGGGGTGTTTTGGCTCCTCACAGGTGAAGGTTTGGGGGGCTGGCNGGTTCTGCCTGGGTTGGAGGTGATGCAGAGCAGGGAGGACGTTTCTGTTCCACCCCAGGCTTTGGCAATCCTGCTGCAGCAGCGGATCCGTGAGCATTCCAGCTCCCAGCACATTTATCTCCTCGGTTTGGAAGCGAGGAAGGGAAATGAAGCTGTGAGTTTCAGCTGCTGTGAACCAGGAGCACCCTCAGCCACAGGGAACCATTGACTGTTCCCTGAGCCCTGGGCTGTGGTTGCTCTGTTAAATTGCAGATGCTGGGAAATGATGGAAGCTCTTCCTCTCTCCTGGAATTGGGAATAGTGGAGATTTGCAGCTCCAGAGAATAATCTGCTGCAGGTGGTGATGGTGGGATGAGAACAGAGCACTTTGGTGCCCTTGTCCTGCTCTCCTGGAGTGTTTTGGCTCCTCACAGGTGAAGGTTTGGGGGGCTGGCAAACCTGGCACCGGGGACACAGGGACTTTGTGACCTGGGACACAGGGACCTTGTGATCTTCAGCCCCGCTTTGGTGGCTGCTCCTTAAACCCCTGTGAAAATGCACAAGGAGTGAGCTCCCTCATCCAGAAAAAGAGGTAGGAAGGAATTTTGGGAGGGGCTCGGTTCTGCCGTGACTGAGACCCTCCAGGAATTGCTCCCTCAGGATTCAGCCACACAATCCATCAGCTTCTGGATTAATCTCTGAACAAAAAACCCCAGAGCAACCGTGGCAGTGTGAGCTCAGGAAATGCTTTCTCTGCAGGGAGGTGCAGGGATCTCCCTCTGCCACCCTCAGGGTGACCAGGATTGTCCCCTGATCCCCTCAGTCCCGGTTTTTGCTGACAGGGAGGGTGCTGCAGGGGCCAGCACTGCCCTGTGACCTCTCCTGCCCCGGGCTGGGTTTGGCTCCAGCCTCAGGATCCCATTACAAATCCCCCCCGTGGCCTCATCGATCTGCCAGTGATAGGTTTAACAAAGCAGAGATTAGCACAGCACAGCTGGAGAGGAATTTGGGCTTCTAGAGCTCCTTGGGCCTTTCCCCAAACCTGCTTTGTTCGAAAACTTCCACCTGTTTTCATATTTTTGGGGGTTTTTCTTGATTATCCTAAACCTTGCTCCACCCATGGCTTATCCTTGTCTGACCCTTCTTCCCCTGCTGCTCCAGGAGCTGCCTGAGCATGGATTTGAATTTGAATTTTGGTGCTGTGAAAAGAAAACCACGAAGTTCCCTAAACAGCAGTTTAAGATCAGTTTAAGTTAAATTAATCTAGTTTAATCTAGATTCAGATTAAATATTAGTAGGAAATTTTCCCTCGTGAGGGTGGGGAGGCCCAGGATCCCTGGAAATATCCAAGGCCAGGCTGGATGGGCCCTTGGAATATCCAGGAATAACTGGGATAGTGGGAGGTGTCCTTACCCATGGCAGGGCTTGGATGAGATGGGGTTTAAGGTCCTTCCAACCCAAACCATTCTGTGAATTCAGATAAATCAGGTGTTGGATTTAGGATAAGTCAAGGGTCAGATTTTTACAGGACAGACAATGATGGAATTTAGGCTGGAAAAGACCTTTCAGGTGATTGAATCCAGCCTGTCCCCAAGGCCACCACTGCCCTGTGTCCCCAAAAGCCACCATTTTACATTTTTAAACTACATGGATTTTAAATTCCTCCAGGGGTGAGGACTCCCCCACTTCCCTGACGACTTGGTCACCCTTCCTGGGAAGAGACTTTTCCAAATATCCACTGTTCTCTTTTCATTCTCAATTACTCCCAAACCACCTCGTGTTAGAGGGGGCCTGAGGAATTATGGCACTTTTCTTTCTCTTCCCTTCTACAAAAAATATTTTTCTGCCTTTTCTGTCAAAACCTTTAATTTGCATTGTTTTATAATCAAAAGAAATGACCAAATTCTCTTCTGCCATTGCTGGAAGGGACTAGGTCAACTGAAATGCTGGAGCCTGGTGAAAACTGGAGAAAATCTGGATAATTTTGAGCCTGGCAATGACTTGGTTGCACCAGTGCAAATCAATAAAAATGAGAGAGCAATACTCTGAGTATTGCTGTGTCAGAACTATGCAAAAATGTTGCTTAAGTGGATTTTTTAATAGCTGCCTTTGTTTTGGGAGATCTTTACACTTCCTTTCTGGAAGAGTCTTTTTTTCCAGGCGGTGCATCAAGGTGAAAGAACAATTTAAAATTGAAATAATTTAGAATGATTCCCAAGTTTCGATTTCCTGGGTTGCAGGTTCACCCCAAAATAAAGTGATGCTTTCTGAGGGGGAGGTTTGTTGCAAGGAGTTCAAAGTTCTTTCTGCTGGCACCGAGAGCTGAAAGTGGATCACTGGCCACGAGCCAAACTCCATCAGCTCCACAGAAATATTCATTAGCTAAATCAATAATTAAGTCCCCTCTGCAAAAGTAATGCTGGGTTTGACTCCAGTTGCTCTGCAGTGCCTGCTCAAGCTTGGTTTCATCGATTTTCCAAATGAGTTTTCGGAATATTACCAAGAATTAAAGATTTTTTGGGGTTTTTTTGACATTTTGCTTTGACTCTGTAGCGTATTCATGTTGTTCTGACTAAATTTCCTTGTTGTTTTTTCACCCAGGGATTCTGAGTTTTCACCCACTGGGTGATTTTGCTGCTGCTCCAATGTTTTTATAGGGCAGGCTGGCATAGGAAAGGGAATTGGGAAGACAGCAGCATTTCCTGAGTCAGTACTGCTGAATTTTGCTGGTTTTTCTGACATGCTTTTATTTTTGTTTTCAACCACATTTTCAATTCTCAGTAGTGATAAATGGCTCCAGGAGAATGAGACAGATCCTGTTTATTTCTTGGGTTTTACAGCAAAGCAGCAACAACCCCTATAGCTGCAGCATCCCCATGACTTGTGAGGAAGAGAATTCCTTCCACTGAAAAATTCCTCTGGAATTCCGGGGGGAATTTGCAGGGCCAGCCATTTCTCCCATTGGGAATGGAGGGAGCCTTCAGCAAGTGTGGCCTCCCTGTTTCCAAAGGGAGAGAAGGTTTTAATTCCCGCTCTGAGGGAGGAAACGTGTTTTATTTCACCTTCTGAGGGAGCAGCTCCGTGGGCCTCGACTCCCCAGCCCCACTTTTGAGTTTGCTTTGAGAAGATTCCGTCCTCCAGGCCGGCAGTTTTCCATCTTTTATTCATAATCCCTCTCCTACGGGAGCATTTGGGGCGCTGGAAACTCGCCTGGGAAATAATTCTCCATGAATTCAGCCGCTCCACATCCCATGGCTCTGTAACCTGCCCCTCACCTCTGCCTGTGCTGTAAATTTGGGGTGTGAGGGGCAATAAATCCTCTCTGGGATCATCCCAAGCTGCACCCACAAAACTCCCTGGCCTGAGCACAGAGTGACAATGACAAACTCAGCCCAGCCAAGGGATTCGGGCCGAGCTGGGTGATTTGTTTTTTTGTAGTTTCCCCTGAGGGATTGCACAGCTCAGGCAGGTAAAGGGGATGATTTTATTTTTTATTTACGATTAAAGGGGATGCAGGTAAGCGGGAAAAGAAATCCTCCTGCTCCTGCTGCCTTCCCAAACCTCCTGGCACCAGGGGCAGTGTGGACACAGGGACTTTGTGACCTGGGACACAGGGACCTTGTGATCTTCAGCCCCGCTTTGGTGGCTGCTCCTTAAACCCCTGTGAAAATGCACAAGGAGTGAGCTCCCTCATCCAGAAAAAGAGGTAGGAAGGAATTTTGGGAGGGAACAGGACTGTGCTGGTGTCATGGCCAGAGCAGCACAGTGAGCACCAGCTGCTCAGAGCAGGGTTTTTTGCTCAGAGCAGGGTTTTTGTCCCTTCATCCCCTGCTGGTTCCTCATTGAGCCACCCTTGGCTCTCCTTTTTCTTGTCTTTGTCCTCCCCTGGTCACCCTCTAATCCTGTGTGATCCTGAAATGGGGCAGAGAATCCCACCCTGCTTTGGGCTTGGAGGGACCTTAAATCCCATCCAGTGCCACCCAGTCCATGGGCAGGGACACCTGCCACTGCCCCAGGCTGCTCCAAGGGTCCAGCCTGGCCTTGGACACTCCCAGGGATCCAGGGGCAGCCACAGCAAATCCGGGAAAATTTTCAGGGTCCCTCTGCTGCCCTTGGGCTTTTGTGCTCTAATTTTAGGGGATGATTTCAGGTTAAAATCCCTCACCATGCTCAAACGCCTCCTCCCAGCCCCCCCAAACCAAAGCAATCCAACGTTTTGTTGTCTGGCCGGTCCCTTTCCTCTCAAACACTTGGGAATTCCGTTCTGAGCCATCTCACCTTGCCCAGGGCTTTTATAAGGTTGTTTTTATTTCGTGGGGGGATGGATCTGGGCGTGGATTGAGATGCCTGAAGGTGAATTGTCGTCTCCCTTCACATCACAACCTGCACACCCCGGGCCGAGTCCACCCTGAGGGTCACGGCGGATTCCTCCTGACATTCCAGCAGCATTTCTCACCTGCAGCAGGCAGAGCACCGAGCTCTCCTCATTTCCCCTCTCTGGGGAATTTTGGAGAGCTGAGCTTGATTTATTGATTTTTTCCAAAGCAGGAAATGCATTTGGTTTTCTTTAATTTCTTTAATTGAGGCTGCATTAGCTTCTGGTGGCGGCACTGCACTGAGATGTTGATTTGGTAAATTTGGGGTTTTGTGGTGAAAATCCTTTTTGTGCCTGTGNTTTTTTTTTTTTTCATTTTATTTCATTTCCTTTCATTTTCAAACGCCTTTAAACCCAACAGGAAAGCAAAGAAGGGCAATAATAATTGTCAATATGTCTGACTAGAATTCCTGGTGGCATCCAGGGGCCGGAGCAGAATCCCCTGTGGCTGTCAGTACAACCTGAGCAGGAATTGTGTGGGTGGATCAGAGCACTTATCCCGGCCATTATGCAGCAGTGGCACAAGTTAATGGAACAGATTGTCTGGGGGACTGCTGGAAGGAAGGGAAATGTGATTTATGGACGGCAGATAATACACTGTGGGGAAGTTGGGAAAAATGGAGGGGCACAGATAAAATCGTTGGCATCGCTCAGAAAATAACATTTTATTTCTGGCTGCTTAGAGCTCGGATTGCTTCCTGGTTTTGGTGTTTAATGGAGGATGAGTTACAGTTGAAAAAAATAAAAATAAAGCAGTTCTGGTGCTTCTGAAGGTGACAATAGGGAGAAAAGGGCTGCTTGGGAACACGCTGAAAATCGGGATTTTCATGGTTTCTCATCCTCCCTTTTGTTTTGGGGCCAACCCTTCGGGGCTGGAGGGTGTTACCCTGGCAGGGGGGATGTGGCTTTTGTTGCCTTTGAGGAAAAAATCAGCCAGAAGTGAAGAGATTACAACAACCACCCAAACAAACCCCAAAAAGCTGTGTGGATGTGGCACTGGGGGCACGGCAGGAAGGCTCAGGGAGCTGGAATGGGGTGACACAGGAAGATTTCTCCACCATCAGAGATCCAACCAGGAACTCCTGACCAAAAAAATGAGGATTAATGTGGATTTGAAGCCCAAAAACCCTCCCCGAAACCCCACAACTGCTCTCATTTTGTGCAATGAAGATGCTCTGTGATTCCTTTATTCCCTTCAGACGTTTCCAGCCTTTCAGCTCCCTGAAATCAGGTTCCAGGCTCCTCCTCAGCTCCGGGGGCCTCCTCAGTGGCGCCTTGGAGCCTTGATGGGAGATGGAAGGATGCTGCACATTCCTTCCCAAGGCAGGATTCGTGGTTTGAGTTCAAACACGGTGCTGGGGGTGGGTTTGGGGGGAGCAGAGCTCTGTCCAGAGGGTCGATCAGCCTTTGAAGTGTCACACTGAGCTGGTTTTGGGGCTGCTGCTGTGCATGTTGGGCTTGTAAGCAAAAAATGTTGCTGCAAGGAGGGATCCAGGGTTTTTATGGGAGGGAGGCACTGTGAATCTATGTGGGAATGTCAGGCCTCATGTTGGAATTCTGGAAACTGAGAATTTCAGGCTTTCTGGGCTGAAAGACACCGGCCCTCCAGCAAGCACCACGTTGGACCTGAGGCTGTGGAACAGGCCTCCAAAATTTACAGCACTGGGGTTGTGGGTGTGTGGTTCGAAGAGACGTGTGTGCTCTCACAGGGTGGGAAAACTTAGAATTGAAGGTTTCATTATGTAGTAATATATATGGTATATATAAGGTAATATAAGGTTTAAGTAGATAGTAATATGTATGGTATATATAAAGTAATGTAAGGTTTTATTATATAGTAATATATATGGTATAGATCAGGTTTTAGTATATAGCAATATGTACGGTATTATATAAAGTAATTTAAGGTTTTATATAGTAATATATATGGTATAGATCAGGTTTTAGTATATAGCAATAGGTATGGTATATATAAGGTAATATAAGGTTTTAGGATACAATAATATATCTGCTATCTATAAGGAAATTTAAGGCTTAGTATATAGTAATATATCTGCTGTATATAAGGTAATTTAAGACTTTAGTATATAGTGATATTTAGGATATTTTAGGATATAGTGATGCTATATATAAGGTAATTTAAGGCTTTAGTATATAGCAATATATCTGCTATATATAAGGTAATATAAGGTTTTAGTGTATAGTAATATATCTGCTATATATAAGGTAATATAAGGTTTTAGTATATAGTGATATATCTGCTATATATAAGGTAATATAAAGTTTTAGTACATAGTAATATATCTGCTATATATAAGATAATTTAAGGCTTTAGTACATAGTAATATATCTGGTATATATAAGGTAATTTAAGGTTTTAGTGTATAGTGATATATCTGCTATATATAAGGTAATTTAAGGCTTTAGTATATAGTGATATATCTGCTATATATAAGGTAATATAAAGTTTTAGTACATAGTAATATATGTGCTATATATAAGGTGATTTAAGGTTTTAGTACATAGCAATATATCTGGTATATATAAGGTAATTTAAGGTTTTAGTATATAGCAATAGATGTGAGGTAATATGGAGGATTTAAGGCGTTTTCTGAGTCCTTCTTCACCTTCTTCTTCGTGGTTTTGGGTGGTTTTTTTTCTAATTGGGTGAAAAAGGTCCCATTGCTGGCCTTGGGTGGTCAATTACTGAGTTAAGAGTATAAATAATACAGGTGTCACCTCGTTATTGGGTAGTTTATGCTTAAATAACCTTGAAAAAAGTTATTTATGAAGAGCCAGCTCCGTTTTTTACCTTGTTAGTTGGAGCTTGTGAAACTGTAACATAGAAAAGAATTATTAACACCGAGTCCCAACACTAAACTGCGACTCCTGTTTGTTAATCCCAGCTCTAACACGAAGAAAAGAAGATAAAAACCCTTCCCAGTCCGGGGAATTGCAGAGCTCAGGGCTTGGGGTGACACCAGTGCCACTCCAAATGTCATTGTGGAGCACTCCCCACACGGCATCGGGGGATTTGGTGCTGCCGAGGGTGAAAATCACAACAATTTCTGAATAAAATACGAGTTCAGGGTGGCATGGCTGGGATGGGCTGCCCGATTCGGGTCCAGGCTGTGATTTTTGGTGGCACATTGGGATGTTCAGCATGGGAGTGGAACCAGCAGAGTGCCGGGACTGGGCTGGGACAATTCTGGGTCACTTTGGGCTCAGCAGAACTCAGGATCTGCAAAGTTCATTTTCTCTCAGCTCTGGGCTTTTCTTACAGCACAGCTTTCGCTGGTTTGTAGGAGTGAACAGCAAACCTTTTGTAAATATTTACAGGGTCGTTGCCCCAATATTTACAGGGTTATTCCCCCAAAACTTACATGGCTATTTCCCCCAATATTTATAGGGTTATTGCCCCAGTATTTACATGATTACTCCCAGTATTTACAGGGTTATACCCCAAATATTAAAAGGCTATTTCCCCCAATATTTATAGGGTTATTGCCCCAACATTTACAAGATTATTCTCCCAAGACTTACACGGCTATTTCCCCCAATATTTATAGGGTTATCCCCCCAACATTTACAGGATTACTTCCCCAGTATTTACAGGGTCATACCCCAAATACTAAATGGCTATTTCCCCCAATATTTATAGGGTTATTCCCCCAATATTTATGGATTATTCCCCCAGTATTTACAGGGTCATACCCCAAATATTAAATGGCTATTTCCCCCAATATTTATAGGGTTATT
>VZDJ01000594.1:97919-119373 GCA_008694505.1 Cyanoderma ruficeps | reverse complement strand
ATAATAATAACAACAATGATAATAATAATTGCACTTTATGCCTGCCCAGCCCATCATTTCCTGATGTGTGTTACGAGTTTATTTCTATTTTTTTAATTTGTATTTTGTTTATTTGTTTCTTTGTGTCACCTCTCTTCCCTTCTCCCATCTTTTTTCCATCCCTCTTCTCACCTGAGGCAGATTTTTCCTCCCAGTTTTGCCTCGTTTTTGGGGTGATGAACATCCCTCCTGTTTGGGAGCAGCTGACACAATCATTCCTCACCCCTGGAAGATAAATCAGGATTTCAGTGGCCATTTTTCCCCCCCCCTTTTTTTTTTTTTGGCACATTTTTTGATCCAGCTTTGCTAAAATTCCAAACCTCCGCAGCTGATGCTGTTCAGAGCCTTTTCCTGCCTCGTCTCAGCTGTTGCTGTGAGGGAGAAGGTGATATTTTATTTTCCAAGGTGTTTTTCCCCCCATCAGCTGGCCCTGCTCTCCCCTGGAGATGGGATGAGCTCACTGATCCACCAGCAGCTGCCTCACTCTGCTCCCCCCCCTAATTAACCACTCCTCAGTTCTGCTTGATTAAGCCAGCAGGTTAATTAGAAACCTGAGGCCTGCTGCAGATGAGGCTGATTTTAGGGGGGGAGGTTTTGGTACCTTCTCACCTCTGGCTGCAGCTCAGGGTGGGTGTTTTGGGGGATTCTGAATTTTCCATCCCCACGTGGGACAGATCCGTGAAGTCCTGCAGCTCTGGGCTCTTTCCTTTTGTTGGCAGCTCATCTTTAAAATGTTTTTTTTTTTTTTGGGTGGCTTTTTGCTGTTTTTCCCCACGGTATCAGCCAGAGTTTATCCTCCTCGTTTGTGCTGTAGGTGATGCACAACCACTCCGAGGTTCCCGCAGCGAAATTTCTTAAGTAAATGTAAATAACGGTTCCATCTGGGTTTGGCAGGGGGATAATTCGAAGCTGTTTTGTTGTTTAAATATTTACATGCCATCTGGCTCTGGCAGCGCGACGGCTTTTTCCATAACCTGAGCGCGCTTCTGAGGCTGCAGCATTAGCAGGGAGATAAATTTCCCCTTTTTTTCCTTTACATCTGAATCCTCTCTGGGCACGTGCCAGCCTCCAGAGCTGCCTGCCTGCTTTCCTGCCCGCTTTCCTATTTTCCACCAGCCAAAAAAAAAAAAGAAAAAAGAAAAAAGCCGTTTCATTTTCCAAATCTGAGCCCAAAAAAACCAAAAAAGCCAAAAAAAAAGAGCCGTTTCTTCTGGGATATTCTGCTTTTTGGGTGGTCTGCTTGAGAGGAGTGGGTTTGGTTTTTTTTCCTTTTTTTTTTGCTGGGGGTTTCACTCAGCTGCTTGGTAGGCAGATCAGGAGAAACCCCCCAAAAACACTTCAGCAGGGAAGGTTTTAGTTCAATATTACACCAATATTTCTCGGGGAGGAGTGAACTCTGTGAATGAACGTCCAGCCTTTGCTGTGAGGATGAGCATGAGGCCCTCTCACATCTCCTGCTCTGCTTTTATCTGCTGTAATTCCCCCTCTGACGTTTTTTACGCCGTGTCAAGCCCCGGTTTTGTTATTATTCCTGAAAGTGCAGGATTAGCAGTAAATGTTAGGTGTCACTTTTATTTATTTTCACATCACCCCCGCAGTGCAGGGCTGGGCTGAGGATACCACAGCTGAATTTTCAAGGCTTTGCCATCCCACTGAGTTCAAGGGCAAGGCACAGGACTAAGCCACAGACCTCCCACAATCACCAAAACCTCAAAATCACCGAAAGAGGAAATTTAATAAGTTTTCCAGCTTGGAAACACTCACTAGAGAGAGACTGTATGTGTGTGAAGTCAGTATTTTCTCCTGAGATTGAAATATTTTCCCTCAGCAAACAGGAGCAGCTGATCTGTCCTTCAGATGATAACTGGGAATAATCGTCTTAGGTTTGCTTATCGAAATATTTCTGTAAAGCCACGAGCTCTTTGAGGCTGCCCCAGAAAGTCTTTTTCCCCCAGCTCAGTTCAAAGCCCTGAGCCTCTGCTCAAACATTTTTTACTTTGTGGCTTTTTTTTGGGGGCTGAGCTGCAGCACTGGATTGAGGGCAGAAAACGTCTTTGGAGCTCTGATGCTGTTTAAAATCAGTTTCTCTGCCTCAGCCTTGGGTCATAATAGGATTTGGTGAAGATTTTTCTTGTTGTTGAAGTCCTGAGCTTTTTTTTTTTTTTTTTTTTTTTTTNGCACGCAGGATTTGTGCTCACTCTTTTTTCCCCCTCTTTGCCCGTTTTTCTCCTGTTCAATATTATCTTTTGAAGGAGTTTTTGGGTCACTCGGTGTCATTGTAGACATACAGAATGACACAGTATCAAGTTTTCAGGAGACTCTTGTTTATTTTGGCCTCCTGCTGTCTTTTATACAGTTTTTACAAACCTCCTGGGCAACTTTAATTTGTTAACAGCTTTCTTGCTAATTATTCTATCGGTTAGTAAAAAGTATTTTATTTGTCCATCAAATCTCTCTGTTCTCAGATTGTTTACATATTTTCTTTACTGATTCTCATGGGACAAACCCCTTGTTGTTATCACGGGTGCATTCATTTTTCACCCTCAGAACAGATCACTGTGTTGAAGGAACTCATTCTCAAAACAGCTTTATAGAGGAACCTGCAAATTGCTCGTTAGGTCATGACAAATTACAAATTCCTTGTTAGCTTATAAAAAATTACAAATTCCTTGTTAGCTGCACTCAGAAGAAATAATGAGAGGCCAGCTCTGGCTCTGTCCACACCTGAGTGCTGCTGTGGTGTTTCTTCCCAGCTTTTGGCCTCCACGAGGAGGGATTATGAGAAGATCCAGGAGGAGCTGACCCGACTGCAGATCGAGAACGAGGCGGCCAAGGACGAGGTGAAGGAGGTGCTCCAAGCCCTGGAAGAGCTGGCTGTTAATTACGACCAGAAATCCCAGGAAGTGGAGGACAAAACCAGGACCAACGAGCAGCTGGCGGATGAGCTGGCACAGAAAAGTGTAAGAGCAGCTTGTTTGTGCTGTTGGTTCTCTCCTTGCTCCCTAAACCTTCCCAAAAAAAAACCCGCTGGTGCCACCCTCTCTTCCCTGTCTTAATTAATGAAATTAAGGTAATTCAGAAGCTGCTCCGGGGAAGTTGGTGGCAGATTGTGGCTCTTGCAGCAAGGAACGGGATGTGAGAAGTGGCCATCCTGTGTTTTGGATATTTAAAAGCTGTGTTTTGCCAAGAAAGCTGTGAAAATCTGCCTCGTGCAAATGGCAGCAGTTTGTGGTTTTTCTGGGCTCTGTGCTGTGGGATTTTACAGGGAGCCGGGGGATCTCAAGGAAGGAATCAGGGAAAAGAAAAATTAATCGGCTTTTTCAGCTGATGTGTCCTGATCTTAAGGAAAAGAAAAGGAAAATCAAGATTGGTTTAGTAGCTTAAAGCATCCTTTTCCCTCAATTCATTACATCAACTTAAGGAGCCGTTGTTCACAGATCTGTTTCATTAAAGACTTTGTTATCTCCCCCAGTAAAACAGATTACCACGAAATCCATTGGAAAAAAATTGAATTTTCTATCCCTCCCTACCTATTTCCCTGCGATTAACCTCCTTTGATGTATTATGCAAATCAGACTCTTAACGGATTTGCTACATTTAATAGATCCAAAGTGGCCTTTGGTGGCAAGTGAGTTGTGAAAGTGGATTATGCCAAGGTGGAACTGGATGTGTCGCTCCATTGTGCCTGTGGAAAGTGCCCAGCCTGCAGAGGGGAGGGTAATTCTGCTTTTCAAACCTTTCCAGAGTGCCCTGACAGCCACCCAGAGGGAGCTGGGCCAGCTGCAGGAGCTCAGCAACCACCAGAAGAAGAGAGCCACGGAAATCCTGAACCTGCTGCTGAAGGATCTGGGGGAGATCGGGGGAATCATCGGCACCAACGACGTGAAAACCGTGCGTGGCCTTTGTGCTTTCCTTTCCCAGCTCCTCCCGCAGGGAAAACACTCCAGCAAATCAGGGAATCCCAGAGGGCTTTGGTTTGGTTTGGGATTTAAAGCTCTTCTGGTTCCAAATCCCCTGCCAGGGGCAGGGACAGCTCCCACTGTCCCAGGCTGCTCCAAGCCCCAATGTCCAACCTGGCCTTGGACCCTTCAGGGATCCAGGGGCAGCCACAGCAAAGCTGGGAATTCCATTCCAGCTCCTCCCCACCCTCCCAGCAGGAATTCCTTCCCAACATCCCACCCAAATCTCCTCTTTCCCAGTGGGAAGCCATTCCCTGTGTCCTTTCCCTCCCTGCCTTGTCCCCAGTCCCTCTCCAGCTCTCCTGGAGCCCCTTCAGGCCCTGCCAGGGGCTCTGAGCTCTCCCTGGAGCCTTCCCTTCTCCAGGGGAACATTCCCAGCTCTCCCTGGAGCCTTCCCTTCTCCAGGGGAACATTCCCAGCTCTCCCAGGCTGGCCCCAGCCCTTGGAGCATCAGTAAATGTGGGAGATGTGGGTCCAGCAGTCCTTCTCCCAGGACTTTCTGTGGAAATCCTGGCTGAGCACACAGGAAGGCACCGCAGAGCTCTTTGTCTGGCTGGGAGAGGCTCCGTGTCTGGGCTCACAATTATTCCCAGCTCAGTTTTTGGTGCCAGAGCCCATCTAGGAGTCACTGGACTCATTAATGGGGGCTCTGAATTCCCCCCAAAACAACACACACTTATCCCAACTCCTTCCTTAGCTGGCACGACTCAGAATTCCCAGAATAAGAAAATTTTGGCTTCTGAGGTGGCCCCTTTTTGATCTGAAATTCGATGCAAATTTTGGTCAGCCCTGCTTCGAGGTTTGCCCTTGGGGTTTGGGGACACCGTAGAGGAGGTGGCTGCTCACTTTGTCACGTTTGTGTAAGAACAAAACGCTGATTTCAGAGAAAATATTTGTATGGTCATTGCTAAATGGCAGCAATGGGAACTGCCCATGGCCTGCAAAATCCCCTTGGTGGTGTTACTGCCATCTCTTGTCTATTTAAAACCACAGGGAAAACAGCAGTGGTTAAAACTGGCAAAGTTCATTTTTTGAGACGTATGAAAATTCCTTGCAACACATTTTTGTTACTTTTGGTTCACTTTTTGCTGATGTCCTGCCAAGGCTCTGTTAGGCCAGCGGGAGCCGCAGCCTGTCCTGCTGCAGAGGACACCATCCCTGCTGTCCCCGTGCTGCTGCAGCTTCCAGCAGCCTTTGGAGATGTCACAGCAGCCTCTGGTGGCAGGAGGAGCAGGGACTGGGAGAGGAAATCTCTGCAAATGGAGGCAGAGGCAGTTTGGTGCAAGTTTTTGTGGGAGCAGAGATGTCAGCGCTTCAGGGGACAGCTGTCAGTGGAAACAAGGCCAGGCTGAGGAGAATAGTTTCAAATTCGTTGGCAATCGGCATCTTCTCCAAGTGTGTCTGATCTCAGAAAGTTTTGGAAGAAGTCTCATTTTCCAGGATTTTTGGGGGAAGAAGCAGCACGTGTTCCCTTCCCCTTGGCACTGCTGGGAGAAAAGGGGAAGCTGATGAAGTTGAGCTGTGTTTTCGCTCAGGGAGAACCTGCACAGCTCCTCAGTGGAATCTCCTGAGCTGGAGATCCACAGGATCCAGCTCCAGACACCCCAAAATCCCACCCTGGGCATCCCTGAGAGTGTTGTCCAAAAACTCCTGGAGCTCTTGGGAATGTCACCACTCCGTGGGGAGTTTGGGCAGTGCCCAGCACCCTCTGGGGAAAGAAGAGCCTTTCCCTTGGATCCAGCCTAATACCTGGATGTGATATCCCTGTATGATATCCCTTCACACAAATGGGAGACGTACAACTTAAACAAAAATAAAACGTACAAGATAAACAAAAATAAAATATACAAGATAAAAGGACAAATCAACCCAAAACTTCTGAAGGAAGATGTCTCTTTAATATAATAAGCGCTCTTTGCTTTGTGAAAAGGTCCCAATTCTGATTTTTTTTTTTTGTTTTTGTCCTCCAAATGTGAGTTTTAAGTTTTTAAGAAATAATTCCTACTCTTCTCCAACCTCTCTTTCTAAAATGACCCCAAACCCACCCCAGACCCCAGAGCAGGGCGGTTCCCAGAGCAGGGGAAGCTCTGGGGCAATCCCTGTGTGCAATCCCCGTGTGTTCAGCTGGCAGATGTGAACGGGGTGATCGAGGAGGAGTTCACCATGGCCAGGCTCTACATCAGCAAGATGAAGTCGGAGGTGAAGTCGCTGGTGAACAGGAGCAAGCAGCTGGAGAGCGCCCAGATGGATTCCAACAGGAAGATGAACGCCAGCGAGAGGGAGCTGGCGGCCTGTCAGCTCCTCATCTCCCAGGTGGGTCTGCTCCTGCCTCCTCCCAGCCTCTGCTGGCCTTCCCAACCTCTAGGAATGCATCTTTTTCCTTGAGAGGCAAAAACCCAGACAGCACCTTAATTTTTATCCTCGGATTAGTCTCGGGTTTGGTTTCTCACCCCAGATTCAGGTTGTTAAAAGCCCTCGGCCCTCTCAAAGCCCTGAGCCGCGTCCCAAGAGACAAAGCGCAGTCCCCAAGGCCTCGTGTTCAGGGTTTTGGTGTTGTTTATTATTTGGAATCTCAGAGATTGCTCTGCACCCGGCCGAGGTCGGACAGCGGCTGGACACGGGCACTGACTGCCCGTGGGGCCTTGCTCTGCTCTGACACAGAGAGTTCCGTGGCCACCAGTTACAGTTTGGTGCCCACGTGCAGCACCTGGACTAGAAGGGTCATTTCTGCCCTGACCCAATCCCCTCCAACTGCTTCGTGTCATCACCACATCGGAAGATGGAGGGCGAGGAAGGAGGAGAGGAACTCAGGGCAACACCCCAAATCCTCCATCTTGTCCCCCATTTACCTCTGTCCTGAGAACCCCTAAATGTTGATTGCTGAGGCTGGGAGTGTCCCAACTTTAGGGACAGAAAGATGAGGCCACCAGCAGCAGTTCAAGGGAACAAACTCTTTAATTTAAAAATTTGACTCTATTTATATGCATTTGTACAGAGGTCGAGAGATTGGCTGCAGAGGTGGCCACCTCTCTAACCTGGATGGTGGACATCACCATCAATCCATTCTTCTCTCAGAGGAGAAGTGTGCAAACATTCTAAAAACACACATTGTTTAGATGAAGCTGCATGAGAATTTGCAGCACGAAGACAGAAAATTCAGGGCGACACCTAAACTACAAAATTTCTCACCCTGTGCTGTGCTAAATTACTATTTTCACACCTTTGAGGTTTGTAATTCCTCTCTCAGTGTTGGAAGCCTCTCCCATGGACTAAAATCAAACCCAGGGTCTCCCTGAGCTCTGTGCCAAGGTCTCCAACCCCCCTGGACCGGCTCCACACCCCCTGTCCAGGGCTCAAACTCCCTTCCTCGGGTCCCAGGTCATCCAAAGGGATGCCCTGGACTCCAACAGATTAGAACATTTAAATTCCATTTTGAGTGTTTTCGTTACAAACTTTGCTGGTTTCTTTCAGCGACAAACTTCTTGTGGGCAAGAACCAAACCCTCAGGGTGGCTGGGGAGAGCCCAGCTGAGCTCCTGCAGGTGGAAGATCCCAAAGCCACCTCAAGGCTGGTGGTGTCCAGCTGCTTTTGAAAAGCTGCTGCTGTTTGCTTTAACACCAAGTCAGGAGCTGTTTTAACACCATTCCAGGGATGTTTTGGGATCACTGCCTGAATTCCAAATGTGTCTACTGAGTGTGACCTCTAAAAACACAGCCTGCTTTGACCTCTCAGCTCCTTCCCAGGAAGGGAACTCACTGCTGTGAGTTCTCCGAGCCATCACCTCTGGATGTGGAAATTCTTTCCGTTTTTCCTCCTTTATTGTGGGACAGTTTTCCCTGAATTCCTCCTCCCCACCTCACTGCTGTTCCTTGCCTTTAAAGCACGAAGCAAAGATCAAATCCCTGACAGACTACATGCAGAACATGGAGCAGAAGAGGAGGCAGCTGGAGGAGTCCCAGGACTCCCTCAACGAGGAGCTGGCCAAGTTACGCGCTCAAGGTACAACTCTGGCTCTGGTGCTCCTCATTTCTGTCTCACAAGACTCAGTTTTGTCCTTTAACGATGTGAAAAATTATAAAAAAACCCCCACACAGATCCTTTACCAAACAGCACTGATCAGTCTTGCTAAATATTCTGTAAAATGCTGGGATTTAATAAGGATTTATCTAAATTTCAGTTGCCCCTCTGCAAAATCCCTCGTTTCAAACAAAGCTGCTTCCCTTAGATGTGCACAAGTTGTGTCTTTCCCAGTTGACTTCATTTTCAAGGTTTGCTTGGTTTCCCCCTTCCAATTTAATGTGGAACACGTGTAGGTATCAAAAGTAGCTTTGCTAAGCTCCTGGGTTATATAAATTTATAACCTTGCAGCCTTAAAATCATTCTGGATTTCTGCACGAGGGATTTTTCCCCTTCTGAGGTGGGAACAAGACTTTTGATTTTTTTAAATTTTTTTTATCATCTCCTGCATTGTTAGAACGGAATCTTTATCGCGTCTCCCGGAACAAATTAAATTTATTTTTAAAATCTGAAAATTTAAATCTTAAAATTAAAACTGTCTCCACCTCTAAACAGAAAAAATGCACGAAGTCAGCTTCAAGGACAAGGAGAAGGAGCACCTGACACGACTCCAGGATGCAGAAGAGATGAAGGTACAGTTGGGCAGAGTGGAAAATTTTGAGGGAATTTCTTGGTGAGATTGTTCACTGGGGTGGAATTTTGTCTTCCTGTTCACGTGGCCACAAATTACATTGGTTCACCTCTGTGTTACACTAATTTTTTTGCTGCTGGAACTCTGCTGAAAGTCAATTTGCTCAGTGGTGAATGAGGTTGCTGGGGTTAATATAATTTAGGTACTTAGAAATTTGATTTCGAAAGAGGCCACTTCCCCAAAGTTTGGCTGGAATTCTGATTATCTCCCGGAAATAATAACAGAAATATATAAACCTGATTTCTGGTAGTTTTCCTTTGGAATGCCAAGAAAATGTTTGCAATCATGAGTTGTTCTGATGGGGCTGCAAATTGCAGACAAGGAAAAATACAGTTTTACAAGGAGAGTGGCAGAGGTTTACCAGCTGCAGAACTTTCCCCTCCACTATAAAAATTTTAAGTGATTAAGGCAGTTGTAAAGTGATTAAAGCAGTTGTGATTAAAGTGATTGTACCTTACAGCTCCAAGGAAGAAAATAATACCTTTTGTTAGCAATCTAAAGAGATAAATCAAGTTTTTCTTGCTGCTTGAGCCATATTTACTCCTAGAATTTAAATTCAAATAACAATTTCAGCAGCAGGGCTGTGGGTAAACAATTCTCAAGAGGTTTGGGGTTTTACTTCTGTCACAGGTAGAGCTGTACAAGTATTTCCTGGGTGAATAAACAGGGCAAATACGAGAGGATTGCTGTAAAATCAGCGTCATCTGTGGCCAAACTCTGGGTTTTCACGTGCTGCTTTTTGCAAGAAAACCAGTCAAAATTGTTGTACATCTGTTGCTAAAAAATGGATTAAACTCTTGGATGAGAAGGCAGAGAGTTTTGTGGTTCCAGAAGGAAAGGCCAGGCAGATCCCTGAACGGATTTGGTGGTTTTCCCTCGGATCTGGAAGTTTCTGTGTGGCCCTGGCCGGTTCTGATCCCGGGCTCTGGTGTTTGCAGAAGGCTCTGGAGCAGCAGATGGAGACTCACAGGGAAGCCCACCAGAAGCAGCTGTCCAGGCTGAGGGACGAAATCGAAGAGAAGCAGAAAATCATCGATGAAATCAGGGAGTGAGTTCACCCTCTCCATCCCTCCCTCCGTCCTGCCGTGCTTTGGGTCGGTTTTGGGAGGTTTGGTCGATGTTTCTTTGCAAGTTCTGTCCTTACACGCAGCAGCCAAGCCTGTAATTATTTTACAGGGTGGATTACAGTGTCTAATTCTTTATTGGGGAGCTTTAACAAGGCCATAAAATTATAGAGTTTATATATTAAAAAAAAAAACAACAGGGTGATGTTGCACCTGCAGGTCAGTAGGTGAGAGGAGCTTGGAGGAGAGCAGGTTTTTAAAGCATCATGGAATTATTTGGGTTGGAAAATGCCTTTAATGTCATCGAGTTCAGCCACCACTGAACCCAAGAAGGTTTTGGGATTGTCTCCCAGCAGCCAGTCCTGCCCCAAACCTTCTGAGAGTCTGGGTGACTCCAACAGCTCCTATTTTCTTACATTTTTATGGTTTTTTTTCCTCCCACACCAACGTGAGTCTGTTATATTTTGCTCCTGTATTCTTCTTTCTCTAAAATCTAGGCATCCTTTTATCGTGTTTGTTGTGTTTATTTCCTTAAATGAGGAAGCGAGGCAGAAAGATGCCAACAACAATTTGTGGCCTCCTTTAAGGCAAACAAAACAAACCACTGAATTTAGCTCTGCGATATTTTAAAATTACGTCCTTCAGGTTCTTTATGCTTCGTTTCTTCCACAATTTTTCGGGAACAACCCTCCAGCAGAGAGTTACAACTTTACTTTTTCTCTGCCCAATCCCATTTTTTGGTGGAGATTTACCCTCCTTTCCTCCTGGGGTTCAGGCTGAGCTGTGCTGACTTTTCCTTTCCCGTTTCCAGCATGAACCAGAAGCTGCAGCTGGAACAGGAGAAGCTGAGTGCTGATTATGATAAATTAAAAATTGAGGACCAGGAAAGAGAAATGAAGCTGGAGAAGCTCATGTAAGTGCACAGTTCCCTCATTTGGTAGCCCTGAACCTCTTCATGTGCCCGTGGAAAATGTGCCAGGGAGAGGGATTTCTGTTGGAATATTCACATTTCAGTAGCAAAGGAACTACTAATAAATAATTACCAATTACTCTCTATTTTTATACCACAGGCTTTTCAGCAGTGGCTTTGATGATTGCCATGAAGAGTTTATTAGAGCTCTGATTTTATAAAATATCCCAGCAAGTTTTAAATCTCTCATTCCTTAATGAGAATCAAGCATGATTTCAAGCATGAAAGAAGTTTGGGAATTTTTTTGGTGGGGTTTTGTTGTTTTTTTTGGGAGGTTTGAAATCAGAAGTCTGAGTAAAAGCTTTTCCTGGAAACGAGAGAGAAAAATCCCATGTGTGGACACAGAGTTGGAGGTGGTGACTCAGCCCTTCCACGTGATCAAACTGGATATTTGGGGCAATCAAAAGCACAATTAGAGATGTTCAATTTGCTGCCACCTGCAGATGTGCTGCTCCAGGTGGATGCTGGGTGATTCTCCTCTGGTTATTCTGATTGATTTGTGTTCCATGTTGTGATCTTCCCAGACTCCTTAATGATAAAAGGGAACAAGCAAGAGAAGACCTTAAAGGGCTGGAGGAAACAGTGGTAGGTCTTTAATTACACTTTAAATACACTTTATTTCCCCCTCTATTTGTATTTCCTGGTGATAGATATGTTAATTTTTTAGTAAACAGCCTTGAACTACCTAAATTAAAATTAAAAAAGGGGTTATTTTACCGATTTTGGAGAAATTGTTCTCTTCAGTGTGGTTTTGGGGCTGGATGGGGCTTCTTTTGCAGCATTCAAAGTGAGCCAATGTGATTCCCAGAGGGAGAATCCAGAGTTCTTTTCTCCTGTTACCAACTCAGATCCAAGGAGAACTTTCCTACCAGAGCATCTACTATGTCCTAGTAATTTGTGGGGTTTTTTTAAAATTATTGTTTTGTTATTTTTTATTCCAGGCAAGGGAGCTTCAGACTCTTCACAATCTGCGCAAACTGTTTGTCCAGGATCTTACCACCCGTGTTAAAAAAGTAAAACTCTGCTCTTTTAAAGCCAAATCTTCCTTTTTTTTTGTAGAATCCTTTTGATTTGCTGGAAGCCTTTAGTGCATGCAGTTAAAAAAGGGGATGATGTCTTTTTTAGTAGCAGTGAGAAACAAGATTAAAACTGTTCCGATGTTTATCAGCTTTTATTTGGTCCTAATTTGATAAGGAAAATGTTGGTGGTTGAGGCCAATGAACTTACCCAGTGCAGTTCAGCTACCAAATTCTCAAAGATGATGATGAGCTTCAGAAATTCTTTAGTATAACCTGATTTTCCTATTCAGGATCCCCCCCATAATGGTTCAGTAAAAACAGCTTGTTTTTTCTGTGTAAGGGGAAACGTGATTCCTAAACACCAAACAAAGAGTTAAAATAATTTCTCTTAAATTTGGGGCTCTGTAAGGCTTTTTCTGCCTTTGGGGAGCTCAGATTTGCCCAAGAGCTGAGCTTCCCCTCGAGTTTGTGCCTGGCTTTGCTGAGTGCTGCAGTTTTGTGTGCAGAGTGTTGAGCTGGACAGTGATGATGGAGGTGGAAGCGCGGCGCAGAAGCAGAAAATTTCCTTTCTTGAGAACAACCTGGAACAACTTACAAAGGTTCACAAACAGGTAAAGGCTCCCTCTCCCTGATTTCCCTGATTTCCCTGATTTCCCTCCTTCCTCACCTTCCCCTCCTCGCCCTCCTTCCCTCCCTCCATCCAAAATTGCGCTTTTTTAATATTTACAAGGGTAATTTCGGAAGGTAACTTGTGCTGTCTGAGGAAAAGGTACCCGCTAAACTCCTTGGCATTAGGAGTTAGAGCTGCTCTTCCCACTTCCTGTACTTTTAGGAATGTGGTAAATAAGGAAGGTTTGGTGGTTTTTTGGGGTTTTGTTTGGGTTTGGGTGGTTGTGGGTTTTTGTTTTGTTTTTTGGGTTTTGTTTGTTTGTTTGTTTTGGTTTTTGGAGGTTTTTTTGGGATTTGGGTTTGGTTCTTTTCTTTTCCCCCTGTAGAAATAGATCTGGTTTGGCACTAGGAAATACCTCAAAATAGCTGTTTTCTGGTTGGGTTGTGCATCCCCAATTTGACTCCCGGGCTGAAGCTGCTCAGAGGCACCTTGGAGATGGCAGGAGTGGATTCAGCCAGCAGTTTGCAATGAAAACAATGGAATTGGGGTTTTCTGTGCAGCTGAAGGGCTGGTGTCTCCCTGGGGTGCTGAGGTTGGTCATTTCTGGGCTTGCCCATTTCTGTGTCCTTCCTCCTTCACAGAATTCCAGTTTCCTACGATCCCAGATTTGGAATTAAAGCCCATCCAGTCCCATCCCTGCCCCTTTCCACTATCCCAGGCTGCTCCAAGCCCTGTCCAACTTGGCCTTGGACACTTCCAGGCATGCAGGGGCAGCCACAGCTTCTCCATCTCCCCAGATTTTAGGGAGAAATTCTTCCCTGTGCCAGGGCCTCCCCACCCTCACAGGGGAGAATTTCTCCCTAAAATCTCCCCTGCTGGAGCTGTGTCCCACTGTTCAGGCACACAACACAAAACACAAAAGCCGTTTTGATTTATTTTTTGAGCAGTGGCATAGCACTGTGCACTGCACTCTCCTGAAGCTGTATTAGTGACCCACACTCCCAGATTTGCATGAATTATTCCTGTGGAAGTGCCAAAAGAGCAGGAAGTGCTGGACTGTGACAAGTGTCTGCTAAGGTTTGGGGGTTTCAGATTCCCAGGGAACAGATGGTTTAAAGACCTACTTTCTAAATGTGGAAAGTGGGACGTGTTCAGGGTGGTTTTTCTTTTACCATTTTGCCTTTTTTTCTTGCACTCGTTTCATGCATCTGCTGGGTTTCAAGTATGGATTTTTATAGCTCTCATTAGCGTGTATTTACTCAAAATCAACTTGGAATTCACATCTTGTAGGAAACTTAGAGAGAAAAATGACATTTGACTTGATACCACCCTGCCTGGATTTTGTATCATAACTATTTCACACAACAAGGGTTCAGCACTTGCAGAAAAAACACATTGTGACAATGTTTTTTTTAGCTTGTTTGTGTTTTCCTTCGGCACTAAGCCTGGCCCAGCAGGTTTAAAATGCTCTGATTGTTAAACAACCGTGCGAATGTCAGGACATGCTGTTGCTTTGCTGAATTATTAATGTGGTTGTTAATCCACTTTTCACTCCGGAAAAGGGAGAGTCATTCCTTTGGAGTAGATTTCTGTTGACTTCCAGCAGTGGTTCCGTAGAAATTGTGCTGGATTTTCTGCCCGTTTGCATCAGTTTTGTGTTTATTAAAAATCAATCCTGTCTTGGCTGTTGCTGCACGGGAAGTCAGATGTGATTTGTGTAATTGATAGACCTCGCTCAGGTTCATATTAAACTGAGCAAGTGCATGAATTCAAAGTTGCACATAATCATTATATTTATAGTTACAGGCCTAAAAGTGATTTCGTAGTGAAGTTCCCGTTTTTCCCACATGGCTGAGTAGGGAACACACAAGTGAACACCTCAGAACCACTGGAAGTGATGAATTTGGGGTGATCCTTGGTGCTGTCTGTAAGATATATTCAAGCATTGTTATTTTAAAACAAGGAGGTGATCAAGGATTTGCAAAATCCTGGAGAATTTCTGTGTTCTAAGGGAAATGTAGAGTTTCTGCTGCAGTTTTTGAAGTGTAGAGAAGCAAATCTGGCTCTCAAGTGCTCTGCAGTGACAGGGTTGGTCCTGGAGTCCTCATCTTTCAGGATCAGCTCTGTGGAGTCTTGTTGAACGGAATAAACTCTATTTTTCTTTGATCTTTCTGAAAAATTTAAATGAATATCACTCCTCAGCCAGACAGGTGAATTTTGTGAGCACAACTGAGCTGGGACGATGCTCTCAGGCACAGGGTGGGATTGCTGGGGTGTCCTGTGTGGGGTAAGGAGCTGGACTTCATCCTTGTGGGTCCATTTTGGCTCAGAACATTCTAAATTTCTCTTTAAAATAGGATTTTTTGCATTAATTTCTGGAAATAATCTGTTTAATTTTAGTACATGAGGCGTGGAGAGCAACTGGTGGAGTCTTCTCTCTCCTTGTCAGGCGACTTTTCCCGTCATTTCTCTGAGGAGATTTTTGCCACCTACTTTTGACCTTGTGGGTCCATTCCAGCTCGGGACATCCCAAATTTCTTGTTAAACTAAGATTTTTACATTAATTTCTGGAAGAAACCAGTTTCATTTTACTGCATGACATACAGAGAGCATGGTGGCATTTCCTCTCTCCTCATGAGGTGACTTTCCCCGCCATTTCTCTGAGGAGATTTTTGCTACTTGCTTTTTGACCTTGTGGGTCCATTCCAGCTCGGGGCATCCTAAATTTCTCGTTAAACTAAGATTTTTACATTAATTTCTGGAAGAAGCCTGTTTAATTTTAGTACCTGATATCTGGAGAGCATGGTGGTGTTTCTTCCTTCCTTTTGAGGCGACTTTTCCCGCCATTTCTCTGAGGACATTTCTGCCGCTTTTCTTTTGACCTCCTTTCATTTGGAACCTCCTTCCCCGCAGCTGGTACGTGATAATGCAGATCTTCGTTGCGAGCTTCCTAAGCTGGAGAAACGCCTTCGAGCTACGGCAGAGAGAGTTAAGGCCCTGGAGAGTGCACTGAAGGAGGCCAAGGAAAACGCCATGCGCGACCGCAAGCGCTACCAGCAGGAGGTGGATCGCATCAAGGAGGCCGTGAGAGCCAAAAACATGGCCCGGAGAGCACACTCCGCCCAAATTGGTGAGGACGTGGAGCTAAAGGGGCTGCCCACGTGCTCCAGGCTGGGGCTGGTTGCTGGGGGTTGAGTGCAGGGAGTAAAACGCAGGGGCTGCTTCTCCTCTGCTGCACGGGAATCTTCAAAGGCCTCGGTTTTTCGTGGAATCTGCCCCACCTCGAGTTTAAAGAGGCTCTGCCATTCCAGTGGGTAAATAAAGGGCATAATGGGTCTTGTGTGCCCTTCTAGTGACCTGAAAACTTGTCTCCTTAAATTAGTCGCTCACTTTCTTCCTCCTCCTCCCCCTACATGCTCTCTCTCCGCTTTTATTCTTTTCTTGCCTTTCCGGACCTTCTCCCTTTCTCTTTTTTCTCCTGATTACTCCTGTATGTGATTTAATTCCAAAAAAATCTTCCTTTGTAAATTCAGACATTGATATATCTCCGAGGCACAATGTAATGCGTGCACACAACAGAGGAATGGGGCAATTCTTGGAATGGTTTGTTGGGATTGCTAAAGGAGAACGGTTTAGATGGAGGTGACAATATTGGGGTATTCAATCCTGAGGGAGAATCACGCTCACAAAGTGTCACCTCCTGGATGCTTCCTCTTGTAGGGAGCCATCCAAGCTTTGTCTTGACATCTTCTGGAATGGTGTAAATTGGACATAAAAAGTGCCTCACTGCCCCACCAAGTCACTTCCCTCTGTTGTTAGACAGTCCATAATCTTTGCAGATCCAACGCATGGGAAGGTGGAAGGGCTCTGCCAGCAGGAAAAAGGATCTGCCAGCAGGCAAATGGGTGGATTTGTTGTTGGCCAAGGCAGGGACTGCTGTGTTCTGCACAGCTGGATTAGGAACCACGCTGCCAGGCACAGCTCTGAGTTGGGAAACAATGGGCTTTCCCTTGGAGGAGAAGGGGAGGTGGAAAGCTAAAATGTGAAAGCTAAAATGTCTCGTTTGGTCCCTCGTTTCCCTCTGCAGCCAAGCCCATCCGCCCCGGTCACTACCCAGCGTCTTCTCCGACGGCCGTCCACGCCATCCGAGGGGGAGGGATGTCCAACTCCAGCTACTACCACAGCACCAAATAAACGAGAGGTAAGGCCAGAGTAACCTACTCAACCTCTTCTCCCACTGGTCACTCAGTTCCTTTAGATCTCATCTTGCTTTTAGGAGACCAACAGCAATTTTTTTTCCTATTTTTAGCAGTTGTTTGCTGACAGTTACAATACTCGTTAATTGAGTGCCTGTTAAGAGGCTTTGCCAGCTGCTGAGGAGAGGTTTCATTTTAATGACTTAGCACTTAAAAGTTTTTTAAGAACTGACTTAGCACTTAAAAATTTTTTAAGAACTGACTTAGCATTTAAAAATTTTTTAAGAACTGCTCTGATAAATCTGGACTGAAATTCACATGCAGAGGTATGGAACTCACGTAGTAAAAATACAGTATCTGCTTTCTGTGCCATGGATGTGTTTCCATGTTGGGATATTCCAGCCTGGGACAGGGGTAGGGCAGCTGTCAGTGGCAGCAAGAGACAGCTCCAAATTTGAGGGTCACCATTTGGCACACTTTGCACTCTTAGCCCTCCTCATCATAATAAAGAAAACCCTAAATATTTTACTTTAATTTCCAGACCTCGAGGGTTTCTCCTAAGCAAAAGACGAGCAGCATGTTCCCAGGAGATTGTTCCATGGACTCCATCCTCCCATTTCTTTCTTTAAATGCTCCTGATTGGAGAGATTTTATATCTGCATTATTTTAGATGATCACTTTATGCCACAGACATGCCAAGAGCCTGATGGCAGCGAGTGGCTGTGAAAAGAAGCCTGGGGACAGCAAACTTGTCCCTCCAGGTCTGGCTTTTTGCCCTCCTCGAGGATTAATTCTGTCTCACGGCTCTCTTCGTGGTCTGTGGTCTCCTCCAGGCATTCTTGGGTGTTTTGAGCATTTTTTGGGGGCATGTTTTATGTCAGGCTTGCATGCCAAGCATCCATCACGCCACACTCAAGCTGTTATTGTGCTGGGGGATTGTTCCTGCTCATTGTGTTTGCCATGAGCTTCCAGCAACAAATATTTCCTCTGTTGATAAATTAGGGCAAGGCTTTGCTGAGTGGTTTTTGTCCAGTCTGGTCTGAAATTGGCTTTTCCACCTCACGAGTCAGGTGCCTCTGTCCATCTGCTTCATTGCCTTCCCACCTCTGTGACCTGGCAAAGAGTGGGACACAGAGAGCCTTGTCAAAGATTTCTAAACATTTCTTGGAACAGCTACTCTGAGGGGGGAAAAAAAGCTGCCACCTGCCTCAAATAAATGCACCTTTAATTTACCAGCAGCAGCGAAATGAAGAGTCAGACTCGAACAGGCCACACGTGTCAAGTGAACAAGTGTAGATTAATAAAAGTTATTTAAAAAATAGCCACACTTCAAACTAGTTGGGTTTGTAATAACCAGACAGGAGTGTGGAAGTCAAGAAAAAGCAATCAGGAGGGATAAAATATCAGATATTTCAAATGCTGGGGTTTAGATTTGGGGGATGTGGAGATGAGCAGGTTCAGGCCACGTTGCAGAGGAGCACCAGGGAAAATGAGGCTGGAGGAAAAGAAGATGGAAGATCTCGGGAGAAACTGGATAAAGCTGCAGATTTGGGGTTTCTGAAAAAAATTAGGAAAAATCTGAAAACCAAATGGCAGCCCTAGAGGTTGTGGAGTGAAACCATTTCAACAGTGTGCTCTAGATTTTTTGCTCATGTCCAGAAATAAGCCTGGAAGGTGTAGTCCGGGAAGGCTGGGAAGTGCTTGGAGAAGGTCAATTCTCCTCAGTTTTGGTCCTTTGGTAAAGAATTTCGTTGGCAAATTCCAGCTGTGTGGCTGCTAAAATTGGGAGTATCTGAGTAATCTGAATTCTGAGCTTGGATGGAAACCCAGGGGTCTGACTAAAGGTGTTAATAAAGGTGCTGCCAGTGCAGAGAAATCTTCATCCAGATTATTTCCTGATTATTGCTGAGACATTCCTGTGCTCTGCAGAAAGTGCTTTGGAATGGTGCAGCTCTACCCAGCTGGAATTAGAACAAAACTTTCTTTTATAGTCATTTAACAGCAGAGAAATAAAACTGAGGTACCTATTTCAGCATTTGCTGAGGAGAGATTTATCTTGTGTTCATTCATTATTCACCGTAAAGATAAAAGACACTTAGTGCTGTTAGATTGGTCAGAATTATGATTGATTAACCCAGCAGATGGAAGAGAAGGAAATATGGGTTTTAATAAAATGTGCTTGTCTAATTTGCATATATAACATTATAAAGTATATATTTATAATATTATCATATTATATAAAAATATTTTAGATATTTCCGTAAACACTTTCTTTATATATGTGTATATATATCAGGAAAAGGTCTCTGTCAGGAGACAGAGAACAGAAGGATTGGTTTGAATTTATATTTTTTCATCCTTTTGATTCATGATTTTCAAACTCTGCTGCTGTTACTTTCCCCCCTTATCACGAGGTAAACACACACCAGCTCTTCAGCACATCCAATGAGCCAAGAGAAAAAAATCCCATTAAAGAAACAGAAAATTAAAGGGGGGGGAAAAAAAAAAGTTAGACCTTTAGACGGTGTTTGGGTGAGACATAATTCCAGGCTACAGGTGGCAGAGAAGGAATTCCATCAGGAGAATTGGCTCAGTTTGTGAGACCCGAATTTCGTAAGTTGTTTAATGTGACTTTCTGTCATATTTTTAACGTGACTTTCCATCATATTTTTAACGTGCCTGCGGATTCATCCCATTGGTTGCTGCCTGTTACAGAATCCCTCAGAGAAAGAGGGCAGGATCTCTATTTAGAGTGACTCTTTGAACCACCCCAGCTGAGGCCTAGCTGAGGCCTGCTCTGAGGCCTTGAGGCCTGTGGCGCAGTTAAAATTAGTTATTAAGGTGTTAGGGAAAGGTGATGGGGTTTTAAAGGTTAATAAATAGAGTTAGTAACAGACAGGTGGTAGCCGCCTTAGGAAGAAGTTCAACAATGTGTGTTTGCGTTCCTTTTTGTGCTGTGTGCCAGTGGAAAAGCCACTGAATTTGTGAACTATCTAGAAGCGTATATGAGCAGCCATTTTAGAGGAAATAAAGAGAAGCGTATATAAGCAGCCATTTTAGAGGAAATAAAAGAGAACGTGGTGGTGACCATACTGGCCATTGCTTCTGTTCCAACCCTTCTTATCTATGGGGTTCCCCTGTAGCTGCCCATCCCATTTGGGAGCTCTGCTTTCTGATCCCCCCCAACTCCACTGATTTTCCTTTCCTTTTTCTCTCTCTCTCTCTCTCTCTCTCTCTCTCTCTGGCAGGTCAGTTCCACTTTAGCATGTTAAGGACTGTCATTAAGTCACATTAGTTTCTTTTTTTTCCGCCCCTCTCCGAGCCCGCTCCACGTCCCGCCCATCCCGCGCTCCCCACGGCCGGCGGCGGTGCCCCGCTCCAGGTACTCCGAGCTTCGTAGGATCTCCACGGCTACGGAAGTGTCCAGCTCAGCTCCTCCAGATCCTTGTACGACGACGTCTGGAACATTCCCACCTCAGTGAAAGGACGATAGGGAGTCTGCCACTCCGAATTCCACGAGCCCTTGGCGCTGCTTAGGTTGGGGCTTCTCCACTCAGAGTGATGCTTTTTTTTTGGGTTGTTCTTTTTTTGTTTGTTTGTTTTTTTTCCGAGTCCTCCGTTGGCATCGGTAATTCCCGACTTCTGGCATCAAGGAATTAATTATTCAATGACCAAGTGCCATCAAAGGCAGGTGATTGTGCTCTGTCATGACTGATTTCCTGTATAATATACATATTATTTTATATTTTTAGGGGATGAAAATGTGCTGCTATGTGGTGGTTTAATTTTACTGCTTAACATTTTCGGAAGGAAATTTCCCCAAAGAACCATTTGTAATATCCTGATTTAAAGAAAAAAAAGAAAAAAAAAAATCTTTGGACTGTATAAAATAACCTTTATTGCAGTACCTGGTAAAGAACAAACGGGATGCAGAGAAATCTGTTAGTATAGACCTAGGATTTGAAGTTTGGTAGTTCCATGAATTTATCTGTGTGACCTGTTTTAAAATTAAGCTCCTATTTCCTTGTAGTTCTCCCTACAGTGGCGGGTTTTCCTGGAGTGGGATGGCTCAGCCACGTGTTTTGTAAGAGTTGTTGCCTAGGAATTCGATGAAGGAGTTCAGAATGCTGTGGAAACCTTGCCTTGGAAAATCCGACAAGCATCTCCCCCCTCTCGCTGTCCCCAGACAAGCCCCGATCTGTTCACACCGGAATTCAGATCCCGGAGGGAACAGTCCCCTACCAGAACAAAGGAAAATAAAATCCTCCAAACCCTTCCTTAAAAAAAATCCAAAAGGAGGTGAGGGTTGTACACTCGAGCTGTGGTTTGCAGACCAAATTTGGGATTTTTTTTTTTGCTGGGATGCGAGGAGCACATTGCCAAGGGAAAGGGAATATCTTTCTAAGCCACCATATCCACTCATCCTATGGAAGGCCCGCTTGTGCTCCAGAGGGAAGGAAAAGCCTCCCTTGGATCTCTCAGACAGCAAATTTCCATCTTCCCAGCAAGGGGGCACTGGAATTGCTCTGGGAAGGTTCTGCTGGCAGGCAGAAGGTGCTGCTGCTCCTCCTCCTCTTCCCTCCCTGCACATCTCCTGGGGCAGGTGGGACTCCAGGAAGCCGGGATTCCAGGAAGGCTCCGGGAAGCTGCAATTCCAGGAAGGTTCCGGCCAAGCGTAGCCCTCTGGTCTTCTTTTGCAGATGTTTGCTCTTCTTTAATTTGATATTGATTGGGATTTTTTTTTTTTTAATTTCTGAATGTGTAGGTGTAGAACTCTTCAGTTCCGTAGAGCCTTTTGGAAGATTGTGAGTTGACTTTAGATATTTTTTTTTTACTACTGAAATTAGGGTGTTACAAAGTAAGTTGAACTCATTTTAACTGGTTTTGGG
>VZDJ01000594.1:56424-97860 GCA_008694505.1 Cyanoderma ruficeps | reverse complement strand
ATATTTAATGAAGTTGCAGATTTGCATGTATTTAATTTATTTTGTATTTTCCAAAGTTTTATATTTTCTTTCGTTACGTGCATGTGCACTGCCAGAAGAATGAACTGTGAACTCGCCATATGCAATCTTTAATAAAATCACTAACTCAGAACTACTCTGTGCTATCTTACCAGCTAGTCAGAGCTGAGCTTTCTACTAGGAATTAATAATCCTCCTGGTTTTGGTTCTAGGAAAAGACCCCAAAGCTTATTTGCTGTCGAAGATTTTTGTGCTGTAGGCAAACCTTTTGTCGTGTCCCTCGGTATGGAATTCTGTCGTAAACGCGGCACTCGCGACAGCAAAAAGGTCTGGATTCCTCAAGGCATCACCGGGAGTTTTTTGGGGACAGCTGTGCCAGCTCCCTGCAGCTGGAGGGAGAAGGGAACTTGGACATCTCTTCCTCGTGCTGGTGCTGATCAGCCAGTCAGTGCCACCAGCAGCAAAACGACGAAGTTTCTCCAAGTTCCCTTCTACACCAACACTGCAGGAGGACTTCCAGCAACGCCCCCGAAGATGCCTTTAGGCTAAAATCCTCCAAATTGAATACCTGAGATATGGAATAATTGGAAATGATGAATTCTCAGCTGAACGTGCTCTGCTTGTATCGATTTTTATTTTTGAAGCCTTTTTTTAATTCGGCAACTTCAGTTTGTATCGCGTGTTGTATATTCAACTTTTGTACCATTTTTAAGGCTTTCACATTTTATATCTGGAAAGGAAAACCACACATCTGCTCTGCAGAGATCAGAACCTGTCTCTTGCTGTTTCCTGACCCCGTCTTCCTTTCTTTGCTCTTTGGGTGTTGTGTTCTATTTATTCCAGGCTCATCTTTGAAGTTGTGGTTTGTACAGCGCAAATGAAATTTCACATCTAAAAATGTCATGCATGGGACAAATTCGGGTGGAAATACCATCCCCGAGTGGAGAATGGATTTCAGATGGAACTAAAGTGCATATTGTTCTTTTTTTGCTAGTAATTAAAAAGTATTTCTGGCTCACTTGAGCTTCTCTTAATGATATGTTCAAATATCTTGTGTTTGTCCTTGAGTTCATGTTTCATTGACTTGTTTTCTGGAAAGCGAGGAAAGTTTTAAGCTTGGAAAGACCTTGGCTGATGCATTTTTAAGTTTTGTATTAAACTCAGCAAGGGTGAGATTTGGATTATCCTGAAGACACTGAAAACTAAAAAATAAGTCACCAAAAAAATTTTTGCTACAGCAATTCCTGCCCACAGAGCCTTGAGTAGCTTTTCAATTTCACTTTATAAAGCCCAGTGGACTAAGGTGCACATTTGCCTGAAATCTTGACAAATTACAGGATCATGGAATGGTTTGGTTGGATTTTAAAAGATCAGCTGATTCCACCCCCTGCCATGGGCAGGGACACCTTCCACCATCCCAGGCTGCTCCAAGCCCTGTCCAACCTGGCCTGGGACATTCCAGGGATCCAGGGGCAGCCACAGCTTCTCTGGACACTCTATGCCAGGGCCTCATCCTCACAGGATTTCTTCCCAACACCCCATCTAACCCTGCCCTAAGGCTTGAAAAATAAGCAAAAATCAAGAATTTTCATTTAAACGCGGTTTTATTGGAAGAATTGTTTAAACAACGGCGACAAAGGTCCAAAAGAAAAGGGCTCATCAGCTTCCCATCACTGGAGGAGAAACACCTCCCATAACCACGACTGAAGTACTCCTCCAGGAGGGAGAAAAGGGAGACAGATGGGCAGGATTGCAGGGGGAAATGGGCCACTGAATAACCGAACCGATCTGATTCTAAGAGAAGTTGTTTATTGTTTACATTACATGCCAGATGTAAATTTTAGGTTTATTTGTTGACGTGGGCACGCATCTCTGGGTTGGCTGAGCTGCTTCTTCACGAGGCAGGCACGCATCCCTCAGCGCATCCAATTGGCCAAGCCTTTATTTTCACACCGTGCTTTTTTTTCATTTCGGGTTTATCATTTTTTTTTTTTTTGCAGGCCTTTTCCCAGGTTCTCTTTTTATTTTTCCATTTTGCCGTTTTCTCGGCGACCTCGCTTGAATTGTTTTTTTTTCGTCCGCGAGCTCTTAACGACGAAACCGCAGGCGGTTTGGTGATGTTATTCACAGCCAGTTTGGCCGGGGCACCACGAAGGGCCTGTCACACAGACACATTGCTGCACAGGATAATCTGAATGTCCCCTTGCTGTGACTTTAGCGTAGGGACCATCCGCTGTGCGGGATGGCGGCAGCGCTGCCCCGGCCACGGGGCCTCGAGGCGTTCTGTAGATTTAGCCCTGTCTAGTTTGTAAAGTGTGTAAACGTGTACTGCAGATGTGTATTCTCTGGGCTCTATATGTATCTTTGCAGTAGTGTTCAATTTAGGAGAGGAAAAAAAAAACAAAAAACAAACCAACAAACAAACGGGAAAAAAAAATAAATGGTGGACACGTTTTGCTGGTAACAAGGGGAATTTTTATTTTTATTATTTTTTTTTTTTGCCATTGCATCAGATGATGCTGAACTGTATTAAACTCTTGATAGCAGGCCTGAACCCTCCTCCTCCCCCCAGCCCGTGGAGAGAAGTCTTTTATCTTCGTGCTGAAGTTCTGTCGGAGATGGATGGATACACTGGCAGACTGCATGATGTATCATTCGAATACAGTGGAAAATAAAACTGAACTGAACTCTGCCGTGTGGGCCTGGTGTGACACGGGACAGGGCACTCCGTGCAGCAGTGACAGCTCCCTGTGACAGGGACACCAGCCAGGGAACGCCTGGAGCTGTGACAGGGCGTGTTTAGGGTGGGTTTTAGGACAGGGTTCTTCCCCCAGAGGGTGCTGGGGCTCCCCAGGGAGTGGTGACATTCCCAAGGCTGCCAGAGCTCCAGGAGTGTTTGGACACCACTCCCAGGGATGCCCAGGGTGGGATTTTGGGGTGTCTGTGCAGGATCAGGAGCTGGATCCATGATCTTGTGGGTCCCTTCCAGCTCAGGAGATTCCCTGATTCCATGAGTGACCCACTCCATGGAACCACCCTCCAAAGTGGGCTGAGTCCACACTCTGGGTTTCACCTTTCCTCCTAAACCTGTAGAACGTTCACAAAATGATAAAATCCCAGACTGGTTTGGGTTGGAAAGGACCTTAAAGCTCATCCCATTCCACCCCTGCCATGGGCAGGGACACCTTCCACTGTCCCAGGGTGCTCCAAGCCCTGTCCAGCCTGGCCTTGGACACTGCCAGGGATTCAGGGGCGCTAATTAAAACATTTGGGTGACTGGGGAATGAACACAGCAGAATTTTTGATTTTCTTAATAAATAATTTCACCATCTCTACTGCCTCTCCATGGATATATTCCTTCTTCCTCCTCTTTTTCGTTAGCCTGGGGGATGACAGGGAGACTCTTCCACTTCCCTTGTGCATGTATCTCCATTTTTATAGGAATATTACACTCACTTTACGTAACGGAGTAGAAGTTCACGTGTCCTCACCACTTCCCTGAAGTCATACTCGGGAGCTTTAGAAAGAGCTTATTTCCAGTAATTATTTCTCTGAGCATTTCTCAATTAAATCATTACTCTTCTCCTCAGCAACGCAAATTCCGGGCGCTCCAAGCTTTCTGTAGGAATGGACTGCTCTTTTATTTTTTTTTGCTGCTGAGTAGACTCCTAATGGGGATTACGTGGGTTTTGCACCAAAAAAAACCAGAAGCGGACTTAGAAATTAGTCCAGTAAAATTTGCAGTCGATTATTAAAAATCACGAATAAGTTTTGGATTGCCACAAATTTGGGGTTCAGTGAATAAGAGGCACTTCCTGACCCTCTGAGAAGCTCCTGCAGGACGAGGATGGCTCCGCCCGAGACGAGGCTCTCCGGTGTAGATGGTTTATGCGAAGGAGAGCAGACGGGAAGTCCAAACATTCCCCAAAAGTCCTGCAGAGGAAGGCAAACCCTGCAGGGTGCCAGAGCTTTTTCCATGAGTCAAAAAACATTCGCCCTTCAAGATCTCCTCGATAAAGCTCATGCCTGGAGGATGAGCTCAATTAGAGAGCAGACTGGCTGTAAGCGTATCCCTACAATTTCGTTTTCGGAATGTGGGATTGCAGCAGTTAATTAACTCCCTGAAAACAGCACAAATTACCGTATCCATTTCCAAGATCCACCTTTCGCAAGAGCGCAGCGAAAACAAAGGAATGGGAGCTGCATCCCTAGAAAAACACTCACCGCAAGGCTGCCGCTGTTGATTCAAACACTTCTTAGCTCAACCTGAAACACTAAATTTATCCTCCAGCACAGCCGACCCCAAGGGAAGCCGTATTTACCCTAAAATCAGGATATTCCGTAGTTCGGCATCAAGGCGGCCGCCTTGGCGCTCCGATGGAAAACTCACTCGTGGGTCCCGGGGCAGGGGGTGCCGGGGAGATTCCAGTCCCAAGGATCCCCGGGAGGTTCGGAGGATCCCGCAGGTGTCGGGGGTCCCTCCCTGTCCGCAGGTGCCACCGCCCCGGGGGCGGGCACGGCGTGTCCGAGCCGCCCGCTCCGCCCCGGCCCCTCCTCCGCCGGCGCCGCCCGCACGGCCAGGGGCGAACATCCCGCGGTCCTGCTGCTCCCGTGTCCCGGTGTCCTGCTGCTCCCGTGTCCCGGTGTCCTGCTGCTCCCGTGTCCTGCTGTCCCGGTGTCCTGCTGCTCCCGTGTCCCGGTGTCTCGCTGTCCCGGCACGGAGGGTGAGTGCGGGGAAGGGCCCCGGGAGGGCAGCGCGGAGCGGGGCGGGCTCGGGGCTGCGGGTCCCGCTCTGCCGCCCCAGGGGATGCTGAGCCACGTCCCGGCCCCGCAGGGAACGGGCAGACGGAGGGGACACCGGAATCTGAGAGTCCCCAGCTCTAGTGGAGGGTGGTGGCGCCAAAATCAGGATGTCCCCAGCACCGTGGGGAGTGGAGGTGGCACTGGAATCTGGGTGTCCCCAGCTCTAGTGGAGGGTGGTGGCACCAAAATCAGGGTGTCCCCAGTCCCGCGGGGAGTTGGAGATGACACCAAAATCTGGGTGTCCCCAGCACCCTGGGGAGTGGGAGGTGACACCGGAATCTGGGTGTCCCCAGCCCTAGTGGAGGGTGAAGTGGCACCAAAATCGGGGTGTCCCCAGCTTCGCGGGGAGTGGGAGGTGGCACCAAAATCAGGGTGTCCTTAGCCCCACCAGAGGGCAAAGTGGCACTGAAATCTGGGTGTCCCCAGCCCCGTGGTTAGTGGGAGGTGACACTGAAAGTAGAGTGTCGCCAGCCCCACAGGGACTGGGAGGTGACACCGGAATCTGGGTGTCCCCAGCCTCACTGAAGAGCGAAGTGGCACCAAAATCAGGGTGTCCCCAACCCTACAGGAAGTGGAAAATGTCACTGAAATCAGGATGTCTCCATCCCCAGCAGTTTTGGGGAGTAGGAGGTGGCACCAAAAGAGGATGTCCCCATGCCTGCTGGTTTTGGGGAACAGGAGGGAGCACCAAAACCAGGGTGTCAGCAGCTCTGATGGTTTTGGGTAGAAGAAGGTGGTGCTGAAAATAGGTGTCTCCAGCCCTGGTGACCAGA
Organism: Cyanoderma ruficeps; assembly: GCA_008694505.1. Taxonomy (NCBI): domain Eukaryota; kingdom Metazoa; phylum Chordata; class Aves; order Passeriformes; family Timaliidae; genus Cyanoderma; species Cyanoderma ruficeps. The sequence goes on along the minus strand of VZDJ01000594.1, from coordinate 92,266 downwards.
ACACGACACCTAAATCAAGGCGTCCCCAGCCACACAGGAGGTGTCACCACAGTCTGGGTGTCCCCAGCTGCGGTGGCACTGGCAGGAAGGAGCCAGGCTGTGGGAAGCACTTGGGTGTGCAGCGTCAAGTGCCTGGGACCCAGTTCACAGCCTGTGTTTAACAGGTCTCTTGTAAAAGTGCAGTTATTACACATCTCCTGACGATTATGGAGCTGTAAAAAGAGCTGGGCTCGGTGTTCCACAGGTGTGGACGCCAACCTCGGGCTCTTTACCAGTGGGGCTTCGCTGGAGGAAGTGACAGAACAGCATAAAAATGTACTTAGTGCAGCAAAAACCGTGAGTGAAAAATGCAAGCTGCCCACCGCCGAGGCTGCAGAGGGATTTTGGAGAAGGGCCTGGAGTGGCAGGAAAAGGGGGAATGGCTTCCCGCTGCCAGAGGGCAGAGATGGGATATTGGGGAGGAATTCTTCCCTGTGAGGGTGGGGAAGGGCTGGCAGAGGATGCCCAGAGAAGCTGTGGCTGCCCCTGGATCCCTGGAAGTGTCCCAGGCCAGGTTGGACAGGGCTTGGAGCAGCCTGGGATAGTGGGAGGTGTCCCTGCCCATGGCAGGGGGGGGACTGGGATGTGTTTAAGGTCCCCCCCATCCCAAACCATGCTGTGATCCTATAAAAGCAGCTGCTGGGCTGACTCTGGTGGGTTGGAAAAGCGCTGCCTTTAGCCTGGTGTTTTACTTCAGAACAGACACAGGCTCCTGGTACCTCTTCCCGATATCCAGCTGCACATCCCTGTGCGGAATGAGGCTGTAAATCCCTTGGAATCCCAACCAGCAGCCTTGTGGGGATTCCGGGGGTCGTGGGCACTGAGGGCTCAGTTCTGCACAGGGCCCTGGGTGTTCTGCTGATGCAGGGAATGAAAGCAGTCCTGGGCTCGAGGAGTGCACATGGTTCACGCAGACAGGACTGGTTTGCAAGACCCAGCTGGCTGGTTGCTGAGGGCAGCCTCAGGGAAATGGGACCGTGTGATTTCCCATCTGTCAGAGGGTAACGCAGCGAAGCGCCAAGGCAGAGATCAGAGCAGTTGCAGAGCCATGTGCTGCAGCCTCCTCCAGAAATGCCCTGCTGGTAATCCCAGATGCTCAGAGAATGAGTCAAGTTTCTCTCCCTCAATCAACATGTTTTTTGTTTAAAATCATAAGATATTAAGCGTTGAGATCTCTGTTTCTCAGGTCACTTTTGAACCTCGAAGTTTTCAAGCTTCCTCCGTGACTTTGAACCTCCCCATTGTCACACCTCTGCTTGGCTGAGTTTTTAAGGAAAGGACAGAAAAGATTAAAAGGTTTGTGATGACAAAGAATAAAGTTTGGGGGACACACAGATCAGCTCAGAGAAGGAGAATTCAGAGCTGACTCTGTCCCTGTTTTGTGTGTCTGTACCCCCTTGCCCAGCCAGGCCCTGTACCTGCAGTGCAGGTGAATTCCTGAGGTAATTGCAGAGGGATGTTTTATGGCACGGAGCAAGGGAGTTGTCCAGGTTGTTCTACAGCTTGGTGATTCATCAACCTTTGCCTGGTGATATTTTACTCTTCCAGTCAGCCCACAATTAACTCGGTTACCAGAGCTCCCCCTCTTCCCGCCGTGCCTTCCTTGCTTTAAGTCAATTAGTGCTTCCCAGCGCGATAATTGCTGTGCTCCCTGCCGGTCACATCCTCTCAGTGACATCCCTTCCAGAGGGGATAATCTGCAGCCTTTAGCCCGGCTCTGGCAGGGCTCTCTCTGAGGTTTGACATCGGGCTGATGCTCGCTGTCAGGAGCTGGGAGATCCCATAATCGGCTTTCGCTCGGGATGGATCCCGTGCGCTGATCCCCGGAACACTTGGGATGAATTTGTCTGCCAGGAGGAGGAGGAGGGAAAGCACAGCCAAGGAAGGGGAGATGTGGTCTCTGGGTCAGGGAGGTCATTGCCATTGGCATCTCGAGGTGCTGCAAGGAAAGAATTCCATTTTAGAGGGACAGAAGCCTTTTCCTGCACCCTTGGGAGCTCTGTAGGAAAGACACCTGAGCCTTCTTAACTCAAGGTTGTGAGGCAGGTTATCCCAATCCTTTCCTGCTTGGTTTCCCACTTTCCCAAGTTTCAGATATGAGAGAAGAGAGAGGGAATATTTCCTTTTATCCTGTTTATATGGTTGTGGTAATTACGTAGGAGTGCCCTGGCTGGAATCAGGAGTTACAAACTCGGGTTACAAAGCAGAAGTCACCAAGTGGAAGGTTCTCAACCAATGGAAGATTCCCAACCCATGGAAAATTCTCTGCCCCTGGAAAACTCCCTTCCCATGGCAGGGCATTGGAACAAGATGAGCTTTAAGGTCCCTTCCAACCCAAACCATTCTGTGATGAAAAATTTAAAAAGAATAATAATTTTGCTGCATGAATTTTGATACTGCTGAAAATTCCCCTCTTTTATTTATTTTTTTTTTCTCCAAAAGTCTGTGTTCCTCAAGACTTTAATTCCTTTCCTCCCATCTGTTGGCTGGATCTTGTGGACTCAAAGGAAAGGAATGCTTCGGTTATTCCCGTGTGTGCCTCAAAGGCCTCCTGGATGAGGTGCATGTCCAACAGTTCAGAAGTGGTGAAAAGGCACCCAGGGTAGCTCCATGCCAATAAACTTCAGAAGGAATTTCAGGTGGCAGCTTTCCTGAAGGATTGAGGTGGATTGAATGATGCCTGTGGTGCTGGCAGGTATTTTTCCAGTAATTGCTGGGAGAATCTTTTAGCCCAAATAAGGAGGTTTCACCTGGGCTTTGGGCGTGATTTTCACCAGGACGGTCATTCCCGGTGCCCAAATGCTGAAGGCCAGGTTGGACAGGGCTTGGAGCAGCCTGGGATAGTGGAAGGTGCCCCTGCCCATGGCAGAGGGTGGAATGGGATTATTTTAAGATCCTTTCCAACCCAAACCATCCTGGGATTCCATGATTTGAAGTGAAGGCTCAGGATAACCGTTGGCATTCCTCGTTTTCTTGCTGTGTCCATGAGCAAGAAGCACAAGCTGCGGTCCAACAAAACGAGATTGGGATTTCTTGCCTGGACCCTGGGGCTTTTTGATGTGCCTGGGTTGAACTATAGGCTTTGGCTTTGGACCAAATTTGGGGTAAAATGGTTTTCATTTGGGTTTTGCTTTGATGTTCAGACAAATCTGAACTGTTGCGTGAAACCTGCTCGGAACAAACTTACAAACCCCATTGCTGATATCGTCTTATAGGTCTGGAAGTGGGGCAGTAAAGGATTAGAACATGAGGTTCTGTGTTAAAAAAAAAACCCCAAAGAATCATCCTGGAATGGTTTGGGTTGGAAGGGCCCCTAAAGCTCTTGCCATTCCCAGAAATCCTCCCGGAGTTTGTACAGGTGGCAGAGGCAGAAGCCAGTCCTGCCCTCATTGCTCTGCAGGGAAAATTGTGGTTTCTTAAATTTAATGTTTCCACTCCCCAGCTCTCAATCCAGGGCAAGGTCCACTCCGTCCTTCATTTTCATCCCTCATTATCCTACATTTTTTGTAACAGGATTATATATGTTAAAAAACAAAGTAAGAAGAGATCCTCACAGCAACGGGGTGAAAAAATGAGGTGTATAAATAGATTGGACATTCTGCTTCTCCAGAATGTTAAAACAGAGTTCTTCTCACACTCTTCATTAGTTTTGCCCACAAATCAGCGTGTCTGTGAGAACAATCGTCTTCCCTATGTCAAAATGTCTGTGTTTTCCTATTCAGAAATGTGTTTCTCTTCCTTGTAGCCCAGTCACACGATTATTTCCGAAAGTTAGAGAAGCTAAGAGAGAAGCTAAGATAGAAATCCTTCAGCCTACCTTGGTTTATGTGAATACAGAATGAACACCCGTTGCAGGAGCAGCTTTGCCTTAGGTTGAAGTGCAAGATCTTGTAATTTTTGTCTGTTCTTTGTGACTTACCGGGCCCAAAACCTGCGTGACCCACCACCTTTAGCGGCGTCATAACAATTCCTCCCACGGGGGCTCCGTGGAACCTTTCCCCCCCTAAATCCCACGGAGTGCAGGGATGAGGGTGTTTGGGGTTGGAAGGAGCAGGCTGCCATCCCAGCCCGGCTCCTGCGAGCTGGAACTGCCTCTGGTGAATCCCTGGTGCTCCGGGGCACTTCTTTACCCTCCCTTCCTCACCTGCCCACGTCAAAAGCAGCGAGACAGACACCGGATTATCTCCCCGGCCCCGGGGATGTGCCCTGCGGGCTGGTGATTACCCTGCTCAGGAGTTGAAACATGCAGACGGGAGCACTTAGCCGTCATCTAATCCTTATCCTTTTTTTTTTTTGGAAGGTGGGGGGGAAAAATGCTGCAATGCTGCCCCGGTTTTGTCCTGATGTGAAGAAACCTGTCGTGGCAAATTGCGCTAATTCAGAGCTCAGCTCAATACGCTTGAAACGGAGCTAAAAGCTTTGGAGAGAAGCGCGGGCAGGAGCCTCGTGTGCCCCCACAGCGCCTCAAACTTTCCTTCCCGGGGCTGGTTCGGCTTAAATGTCATTTAAGGCTGGGCTCGAGGCGTTTTGGTGCTTTGGATATGAAGAGTTTTGGTGTGTTAGGTGAGGGCCTGGAGAGAGTGGCTGCTCCTTCTTTCAGCTGGCAGCTAAGGAAATGCATTGCATGGAATATCCTGAGCTGGAAAGGACCCACAGGATCGTGGATCCAGCTCCTGGCCCTCACAGACACCCCAAAATCCCACCCTGGGCGTCTCTGGGAGCGGTGTCCTAATGCTCTTGGAGCTCCTGGGATTGTGCCCATTCCCTGGGGAGCCTGGGCAGGGCCCAGCACCCTCTGGGGAAAGAACATTTCCCTGAAATCCAACCTGAACCTCCTCTGGATCACAGAGAGCAGGGATCCTGTCCCTGAGGGGGAAGCTCCAGCCTGGGATGAGTCTCCCCTCAGTCTTTTCTCCAGGCTGGACACACCAAGTCACTTTGTGGGTTTTTTTATGGCCGTATTTTCCTTGGCTTTTACTTTCAGAGCATCAGATGCATGTCCAGGTCCCAGCTTTTTTTTTTTTTTTTCTGGCTGGGATCACCATTTTTCCTTGGAATTTCACTGTCTCCATCTGTTGTGCCTGGCTGGAGTAATGAGATGTCTTGTTTCTGTAATTCCCAGCTCTTTGTGGCTTGGACTCTGTAGAATAATCCCCTCCTTGGCTGTTCCAGGACAGAGCATTATCAGCTGCTGGATCCCAACTGGCCAGGCTTTGACACGAAGAAGAAAAGAAGATAAAAATTTCACATCCAGGGAAATGTGGCGGCTCCAAAACTGGAGTTTGCTCCCAGAGCAGGTCCCGTGGCCATCCTTTGAAACTAAACCTACACATCAAAAATCCAAAAACTAAGATTACAGCAGTACCTACCTCTTGGGAAAGGTCCAGGGCATCTCATCTGCCTCACATGGATGCAGAGTCAAATCAGAGGGTGTTTATATAAACATATAAAAGTTAATTTCATGTTTATTATTAAAACCCAAGAGCAGAGCTTCTGCAGAAGCCAAGGGAGCAGAATGTCCAAGCAAAGCCAGGAGATGCTGGCCCTGCAGCTGCTGCTCTGGGATATCAGTTTTTGGGACACCACGTGGGTGGAAGGGCTGGGGCACAGCTCATTCCAGCCTGGGGCTGCTTTCTGTTCCTCGTAATTATTTTATTTTTCTGAGATTATTGCAACACTGCCTGATATCAGTCTAGGCTGATAACATTCAGAATCCACAGCACAGGAGGGAAAAATTCTTCTTGTTTCAGGGAGGACTTTTGCTGTTGGTTTTTATGTTTCATTTTCTTTTTTCTTTATTTCAGCTTTTATTTATTTGTGTACATATATACATAAAAGCTGTCTCTATAACATTTCCGAATTGACTATTTGGCTTTGTTTCTTCAAATGAAGAAACATAAATTCCTATCTTTGCTTCCTTTCCCTGTAATAATTCTCACATTTGGAGAGATTTGTGAGACTGTGGCTAAAGAACTGACACTGGCACCGATGATCTCTAATGGAGAAAACCTTAAAATAGATGTTGATAATATTCACGAGGTATCAAAGAGCTGCAGATTTACAGCTGATGTGCACAGACTTGAAAACCTCTTTTCTGTGAAGCAATAAATGAAGTTAATAATTGCAGCACAATTAGAGCAGGAGAGCGATCGTGTGGAGCGAGGTAGGATTTCTCCTTCACTGCTTACAGGAAATGAGAGATTTGGGGTGCAGGGCTGTGAGCGTCCTCTGACCTGCACCCTCAGGTGTGTAAAATACTCAGAGTAGTAAGGTTTTGGTTGGACCAGCCTGTTAATTTAGCTAAAATCTGTATTTTTTTTTTTTTTTCCTTTAGGAGGCAGAGATGAAGGGCTGTCATTGCCTCCCTCCAGTGCCCCAGGCTCTGTGAACTCTGTGCTAAATCAAACTGGAATTTGGGGCATTCACCACCCAGGAGAGGCCTGGGCTGGAAGGGACCTTAAAGGTGATCCCATCCCACCCCTGCCATGGGCAGGGACACCTCCCACCATCCCAGGCTGCTCCAACCCGGCCTGGGACACTGCCAGGGATCCAGGGGCAGCCACAGCAAACCTGGGAATTGCAGCCCAGCCAGGAATTCCCAATTCCCAATCTCCCACCCAGCCCTGCCCTCTGGCAATGGGAAGCCATTCCCTGTGTCCTGTCCCTCCAACCCTTGGAAATCCTCTCTCTCCATCTTTTCCTGCAGCTCCTTCAGGTGCTGGAAGGGCACAGTCAAGTCACCCCAAAGCTTCTCCTCTCCAGGCTGAACATTCCCAATTCCCTCAGCCTTTCCTCATGGGAAAGGTGCAGGATGGTCCTTGTGGGTCCCTTACAGGATATTTTAACCAAAACAGATGAAATATTCAAAATCAGGACCCAGCAGTTTATATTATTTATGGATTTGTCTTGTATAGAATCAAACCACAACTCCTTTGTTTTTTACTGTTTTTTATCCCTTTGTATCCCGGCCAGCTGCAATCACTCCTGGCCGTGGCATCGATTGTTTTCTACCAACTCCCCAAATTTCTTCATCCCTCCCACCCAGCTGCCAGGACTGGGAGCCTCAGTCCCTGAGCTGTTGTGAATTCCCCAGGGAATGCTGGAGTAGCCTTGACTCCCTTTCCTGACCAGCCTTGGCTCAGAAATGCCCTGGTGGTTTGACAAATGACGCTTGGCTGGTGGCAAACTATTGTTTGAAGCTAGATTTCAGAAGCAGAGAAAAAAACAGATCACTTAAAATTCCCAGGAGAGGAGGAAAAGGCCTTTGCTCACGTGTTTCAGGGCCACGGGATTTATTTTTTCCCTGACAGAACTCAGTGAGCCCACCAAGGGCAAGCTCTGAAGAAGGATAATAATGAGAGGTGGATTTTTGATACAGAAAAGTTTCTTTCCTCTTCTTTTTTTTACCAGAAGGCACACAGGGTAACTGAAGTCACATCAAATACTTGAAATGCATTTTTGCCGGGTTATGTAACATATGAAAGGAGCAGAATTTGTCTCTCTGCATCAAGAACTCGGTTCTGTGCATTGACTGGAGCCAGCTGGGACAGCAGATCGGATCAGATCAAAGGCGTTTCCCACTTCATTTCCATGCCTCATCCTGTCTTCCTCAGCCGCAAAACCTGAGGATTTGGGCTTTGCAAAGAGGGTTTTTACTCAGGGAATGGTCAGGCACTGATGTGCTGGTGGGAGAGGACGAGTGATTGCCTTTGCATCACTTATTAAACTGCCTTTTCTCCTTTTTTTATTTTAAATAAAGGGTTTTTTTTTTAAATTGCACTCTGCAGTGTCAGACATCCCGTAATAATTGATCAATTTGAGCCTCTTGCTTTGCATTTAGGCTACTCTTGGGTTTTCAAACCTCAAATTCTCACCCCCTTCTTTGCTTTCAAGCCTTTAGGAATCGCAGCTGTAGGGTGGGGCGCTGCCTCCCCAAAAGCTGGATGACAGAACTCCCCTGGCATTGAAAGGAGCCGTGTTTTCCCTTCTTCTTCAAAAAGCCCAGGGCAAACAGCAGCTCCTCTCATGCCTTAATTCCACAAAAAAAAACGCCCCAGGAGCTGCAGCGTGGCTCAGGTTTTAACCACAGGTCAGCAGCTGAAGGCTGAGCTTTGGAAAATCCGTGCAGTACAATGATATATAATGAATATATAAGGGATATATAATGGATATAAGGAATATAATGGGAGTGGGAGTAGAGAATCAGAAAGGACCAGGACCCACTTGGTTTTAAGGGTTGTTCTGCCTTGAAAAAAAAACTGTCCTGTGGTGTCCAAACACTGGAAAATGTCACTGGATGTTGGATCTAATATCTAATAACAGGACAGGGTAACAGAGGCCTTCCACGCATTTTCAATTTCATTGTCAGTCTCACTGAAGGCAGAGACATAAAAGATGGAAAAACTCGCACCACATCAACAGAAGCCAAAGCTCTCTTTATTCCAAGGCCTTTTAAAAGTTTTTTAGCCAACAGACTAATTCTAAAAGCTCACAAGCATCTACTTAAGCCAATCACTGAACACTCCACGCACAAATTACACCACACGAGAGTTGCTCGTTCGATCTTCTTTTGCAGCTCAGAAATTATCTATGCCCCAAATATTTCAAGGCCTAAAATTCAACTGTTTCAAACTTTTATCTGTGTAAGCTTCTTGCAAGGCTGTGAATGTCCTCTGCTTTTTCACTTCCCACAGTTGGACACGTGAATTTATTTATGAACAGTTGGACATGTGAATTTATTGATGAACAGTTGGACACGTGAATTTATTTATGAACAGTTGGACATGTGAATTTATTTATGAACGCCCTCGGTGCACCAGGGGAAGCACAATTAGGGCCAGTCCTGGGATTTTGAAGGCTGAGTGGATGCATTTTGGACAATCCAGAGGTGCCCAGCAGATGATTTTTGGCAGCACAGAGGGAGGAGGAAATGTTTCTTCTACTTTCTTTGCTTGGGGCAGCACTCCTTTAATTCTGGGACAGCTCTGAGAGGAGAATTCAGGAATGAGGGGGCAAAATCGGGTTTGGGGTTGACCTCAGGGCCTGGGGGTCTTGGGAAGGATGAACTGTGGGGTTGTTCCAGTTGGTTCTCAGGTTATTTAATCCAAAAATCCCGGATATTTCAGGCTCTAGCTGGGTAATCCCTCAGACTTGTTGTACAGAATATTGCTAAACTGCTTTTTTCTGATTTTATGAACGGTGTTAATATTCCACCTGGGTATTTTATTTGTGGAATTCTGTGGACGCTTGATGACTTTGCAAAATAGATAATGTTATTTCTGGGGACTGGAGATTTTAAAACCATATCTCCATCTTCTTTAATATTGCCAAAAATGGGGTGTTGCCTCTGTGAGGATGAGAAAGTCCAATTTGTAGCTCTCTTCCCACAGAAAGTTTCCTTTATTCTGTGTGGATAGAAACCAAGATTTTTTTTTTTTTTCTCAGTTAATATCCAGCAAAGTGCAAAGTGTATCTTTATTAAAAATACATTTCTCTGTGTGGCTTTGTGAGTAGTTTGGCCACCGCAGTGAAGCAATTACACGATAAACTCTTTTTAAAAGAACGTTTAACTGCAGGAGGAATTTTTATTTGTGTGCTTAGCTGCCAAAATAAAGGGAACTGAGATCTTCTCCGAATTGTCAGGACTGCCTTAACTGGTTAAATCCATGTTTACAACCTTGCCTGTGGTTAACCACCCCTAGATAAGATCATGGACTGTCTCCCTGGGAGTGTAACAGGTGAGGGGTTGATGCCACAATTCACATTTAAATCTCTTTGTGCTTTATTTTATTTTTTTTTCCTCTGTGGCTTTGAGAGGGACTTGCTGCGTGTGAGGAATGTTATCAGCTTGTGGAGTGTTTCTCCAGATAATCCATCGTGGCTGGGGAGGGAATGATTTGCCTTCCCTGCCACTGCACTGCCCCGTTTTCCTGCGGTGCTTCCATTAAAAAAAACCCCAAAAATGCTCCAAAAGTGGTTGAGGATAATGTGTTAAACCACATGTCTGGACACATGCGAGAGGTGAAACCTGAAACTTGGCAGCTCAGACACTTTTTAAGTCAACACGGCTAAAAGCAGCCACAGCACAACTCTTGAACTGCTCCTGTTTCTTAGTTATACAGAAAAGCAGGAAAAAAAAATCTTTCAAGCACTACTTTAACCCCAGCTGTTACTGCAAAGCTTCTTCAGTTTTCTCTGGAGTTTATCAGGTAAAAAAAAAGTGAGATTTGAGCTGGAGCATTTGGGCTTTGCCACCAGGGTCATGTTTTAGTGCCAGTTGTTTTACAGCTGAGGAATGACAGCGTGTAAAGGGATGTCTGTGTCTACAGGCTGAAAAATGGTTTAAAATTGATGTAGAAATATGGTATAAAAGCTGTTAAAAATTAATGATCAGCAATCAGATTAGATAGACAGATGAGAAGTTTGTCCTGCACCAGAGTGGAGCCCACTTCAGGTTATTCTGCAGGAGAAATCTGAAAAATAATTAACTTTGCAACCGTGGAGTAAAGTTCTGATGCATTTCCATGTGAAACTAGCATTTAAATCAAGGATTTTGTTCTGAGCACCTGGAGGATTTGATTATCCCTCCCAAACAAAGGCAGGAGTAGGAACTGTGTGGATTGTGGCATCTTTCATTTTCATCTCTCCACTTGCAGCTTTTTGATGTTTCCTTCATGTACTTTGCCAGCTAATTTGATTCAGGATTTCCATTTCTTTGGTCAGCCTCAGCACCTGATTTCTAGACAGAGGAGGAACAGCTGGGCTGGGATCTGTTCCATAATCCCTGGCTGGAGAATGCTCCCTCCCACGGGATGGGGATAATAGTGGGATTGTCTTCGTTTTCAAAGGTGACCACTGGATTCTGCCCCACTGGAAACTTGAGGTTCAGACCTGCAGAAAATTGACTTATTTGGAGCTGCTGGAGGAGGTTCAGCTCTCCTGGCTGAAGCAAAATTCCTTTATTTCTGTATTAATGTGGGACAAAGCAATCCAAAAAAGCACAAATCTTGTGAGGAGCAGATGGGGGAGCTGGGAAAGGGCTGGAGAATTCCTGAGGGAGCTGGAAATGGGACTGGAGAATTCCTGAGGGAGCTGGAAAGGGGCTCAGCCCAGAGAAAAGGAGGATCCAGGAGGGAAAAGCTCTGCATCAAAGCCTTCCTCAGACTTCCCTCACTTTTTTTCCCCTCACATTTTCTCCCACTTTTTGATTTTCCCCTCAGGCCAAGGGACACCCTGAGGGGCTGGAGCGGGGCCAGGGAAGAGAAGGGAGCTGGGAAGGGGCTGGAGAATTCCTGAGGGAGCTGGGAAGGGGCTGAGCCTGGAGAAAAGGAGGATCCAGAGGGATCTTTTCCCTCTCTGGAATTCCCTGCCAGGAGGGGACAGCCGGGGGGGATTTGGGATCTGCTGCCAGGGAACAGGGACAGGAGGAGAGGGAACGGCCTCAGGCTGGGCCAGGGGAGGTCAGGGTGGATATTGGGACAATTCCTTCATGGAAAAGATGCTCAGGGGGAATCCCCATCCCTGCAGGGATTTCCCAGTCCTGTGGATGTGGCACTTGGGGACATGGATCAGTGGTGGTAGCAGTGCTGGGGGATGCTTGGACTCCATGGTCTGAGAGGGATTTTCCATCCTTAACCATTTTAATCTTTATTCCACATCACTAAAAATAGCCTGGATTTCCTGGAGCACCATTCCCTTGGTGGCTTCTCTGCTGTATCTTGTTCCCATCGTATCTTATTTCTCTCCAGGATGGATTTGGACCCAATCCTTGTGGGGTTTGGCTCCGTGATGGGAGATGCCTGGCAAATCCCCAGCTCCTGCTGTTCCCACAGACAACCTGGAAATGGGTGGGGCTGGGGAGAGGAGGAGCAGCAAAGGCAAAAAGCTGAGATCGCCTGTTGGAATGGCAGCTCATCAAAGGGCCGGGGAAATCTATAAAATGAGCAATAAAGTTGCTTTGAAAGTTTCAGGTTTGCTCATTTCACTGCTGCAGGAAGATGCTTGTAATGTAGATACACGTAAAACGTGGGTTTGTGTGGGGAATGTGGGATTTATTCTTTGGAAAAGGAGATAAGGGGAAATCCCTTCAGGATTTTTTCTGACAACTGGGCTCCTACAAATGAGTTCTTTTCTTCTGGGAGAATTTTCAACTCTTGTTTATTTGGGTTTCTTTACCTGAATTGTTTCCTGTCTGTCTCAAGGATGCAGTAGTTAATCAGCTTCTGACTCTGATGAGAGCAGGGTTAATTGTTAATCAGTGTCAGAAGTGCCTGAACTCATTTGGTGAAATGCATTTTCCCTCCATGTCTTCAACAATCTGCTCTGATAGGCATTGATCACCCGGCCCTGCCGTGTGGCTGAATCCATGAAAACTCTGATGCTTTGAAAGCAGCCCTTAAAATAACAGTGAAATCCAGGAAATGCCACAGGGAACCCTAAAATCGGGTTTGGGATTCTTTGCTCATAGAAGGGAATTTGCAGCAGCTGTCATTCCACCTGTGGGAAGCTGCCCGGGGCCATGGAGAGGGAGGAGAGGGAAACAACTTTTAAAACCACCACTCTCTTGGAAATAGGGAGCTTTATTCTGGTTTACCAGAGGCGTTGGTGTTCACTGAGAATGCAGATGTTTTCTGTGCCGAAGCCACTGGATAAAAGAGTTGATAAAGGGAAACAAAGCCTGGAATGCAGGTCTTCCTCCTCCCAGGTGATGCTGGGCTCTGTGTTTGAGTGTGGAGGCTTTCTGTGTGTGTGTTTGTCTTTTTCTGTGAATGTGGTGTTTTTCTGTGTGTCTGGGAGTCTTTGTAGGAGTTTGTGTGTGAGTGTGGAATGTTTTTGGGGTTGTGTGGACCCTCTGTGTGTGCGTGTGGGATTTCTGGGAGTCTTTCTGTGTGAGTCTGTGTAAGTGGGGAGTCTTTCTGTGGTTGTGTGAAGTCTGTGTGTGTTTCTGTGTCAGTTTTTCTGCATGTGTCTCTTTGTGGAACTTGCTCTGTGTGTCAGTTTTTCTCTGTGTGTGTGTCTGTGGGCCTTTCTGTGTGCGTGTTGTTCTGTGTGACAGGGTCTTTCTGTGTGTGTCTTCCTCTGTGTGAGTGTATTTCTGTGTGTGAGTGTGTGAATGTGTTTCTGTGGTGTGAGTGTGTTTCTGTGTGGGAGTGTGTGAATGTGTTTGTGTGTGTATTTCTGTGGTGTGAGTGTATTTCTGTGTGTGAGTGTGTGTGTGTATTTCTGTGGTGTGAGTGTGTTTCTGTGTGGGAGCGTGTATTTGTGTTTCTGTGTGTAGTTCTGTGTGGTGTTTCTATCTGTGTCTGAGCGTATTTCTGTGTGCTTTTCTGTGTGAGTGTACATTTCTGTGTGTATTTCTCCGTGAGTGTATTTCTGAGAGTGTTTCTATGTGGGAGTGTGTGTCTATTTCTGTGTGTATGTATTTCTGTGTGTGTATNTGTGTGTCTATTTCTGTGTGTTTCTATCTGTGTGTGTGTTTCTGTGTGTATTTCTGTGTGTGAGTGTATTTCTGAGTGTGTTTCTCTGTGGGAGTGTGTGTGTGCGCGTATTTCTGTGTGTTTCTGCCTGTGTTTCTGTCTGTGTGTTTCTGTGTGAGTGTATATTTCTGAGTGTGTTTCTGTGTGAGAGTGTGTGTTTGTGTGTGTTTCTGTCTGTTTCTGCGTGTATTTCTGTGTGAGTGTGCGTGTTTGTGTGTATTTCTGTCCGTTTCTATCTCTGTGTGTGTGTGTTTCTGTCTGTTTCTATTTCTCTGTGTGTGTGTGTATTTCTGCATGTGTTTCTATGTGGGAGTGTGTGTTTGTTTCTGTGTGTTTCTATCCGTGTCTGTGTTTCTGTGTGTGTTTCTGTGTGTATTTCTCTGTGTGAGTGTATTTCTGAGTGTGTTTCTCTGTGGGAGTGTGTGTTTGTGTGTGTGTATTTCTGTGAGTGTATTTCTGAGTGTGTTTCTATGTGGCAGTGTGTGTTTGTGTGTATTTCTGTGTGTTTCTATCTGCTGTTTCTGTGTGTGTGTTTCTGCCTGTGTGTATTTCTGTGTGTGAGTGTATTTGTGTGTTTCTATGTGGGAGTGCGTGTTTGTGTGTATTTCTGTGCGTTTCTGTCTGTGTGTGTGTTTCTGTCTGTTTCTGCGTGTATTTCTGTGTGTGAGTGTGTATTTCTGAGTGTGTTTCTATGTGGGAGTGTGTGTGTATTTCTGTGTGTTTCTGTCTGTGTGTGTTTCTGTCTGTGTGTGTTTCTGTCTGTGTTTCTGTGAGTGTGCATTTCTGTGCGTGGCAGAATCAGTGTGTGTCATTGAGTCCCTGTATAAGTGACTTTGTCATTCTGTGTGAGTCCTTGGCGTGTGAGTCTCTCTGTGTGTCTGTTTCTGTGGCTTTGGGTATTTTTGGTGTCTTTCTGTGTGTTTGTCTTTCTCTTTGTGTGTGCATCTTTTGGGTGACTTTCTCTGTGTGTCTTTTTCCACGAGTCTTTCTCTCTCTGTGATTCCATCCGTGTTTCCTGTCTGCAGGATGGATCTTCGTTGTTCCCTACAAGTTGCCTCACCTTCCCTAAACAATACCCTATTATTATATTGTTTCTTTACATTCCTAGAAATAAACCCACGGCCTTTAACAGGACACTTCCTTGGAGAAACCACTCTGTAAATCCAGCAGGAATTCTCCCACATCTCCCACACCTGAGCGTGCTTTAACTCCTTTGAGTGGAGCTCCCAGGAGGGGCAGAACCCTTCCCCAGTTTTTCCTTCCCCTCCAGCCTGGGATCTGTCCCCAGTGCCATCCCCAGCCCCTGGGATGGAGCCCTGGGAAGGGCCTGTGAGCACAAGTGTGAGGCTGAGCTGGAAGAGGGCTGGGAAGCTGCTCAGACCTGCCAGCTCTGGGTGTGCCCCCAGAGCCGAATTTCGTGTGATTACAGCATGGAAAACTTGGAGTTTGCCTGGGGAATCCTGGTAGCAGCTGAGAGGGTGAACGTGGAGTTTGTGCTCATTCACTGCTCTGATTTTTTTCCTGTTTTTTAAACAACGTAAATTCCTTTTGTGGATATAAAATCAGGTGCTTGAAAAAAAAGGCTATTTAATATCTGTAAAAAACCCATCACGTCAGTGTGGGTCATTCACTTGAGAGCTTGGGGCTTGCTGATCCTGGTAGGTCCTTTCCAACTCAGAATATTCTGTGATCTCAAGATCGGCTCCAGTCTCCAAGGTCCAATCCCAGAAATAATTTCTGATGGTGGATTTATATGTAGGAATGCCATGGAGTTTGTGATTGGTGTCAGGAATGGTTCCAGTGGAGTTTGGTTTAAGTTTTTTTTCCAGCCTTTCTGTCGGTGAAGGACTGAAATTGGAAGGATTGGCAGGTTGTGTTTGGCTGCATTTTGCCATCCTGGGTGTGAATGAAACACCCAAATGCCTTTCCCTGCCTGAGGATTGACCAGTGGTGTAGAAAGCTGGAATTTTTATTTTCTATTCTAGTGGGAAAGCCTGAGGCCGTGAATATGCATTATGCACTGCAATCCCCCAAAGTACAGCAGGCAGAGAAAATTCCCTGTGCCTGTAGCTATATCGGGATGTTAAATACCAGGGTTATTAATCTTTCCTCACCTCAGCAGCTCTTAGGCCACGCATTAATGTGTTTTTGTGTGAGATTTAATTGCTCAGGCTTGTAACAACTCAAAACCTTAAGATCCTGTTTCCCCCGGTGACTTCAGTGCTGAGAAATTGGCTCTCTCTGGAAAAGCAGCAAATGGTTGTTTGGATTGTGTTCCATTTTCCATGGCATATGGAGGCTCAGCTGTGGGTTATGGATCAGTGGAGAGCAAGACTCAGACTGGGGCAGGGATTTTCCAGAGGTAAACAGCAGCCAGGAGTGATGCTGGGAAGGGAATTCCAAAGTCAGGGCTTGCTGCTCTGAACTTCAGTCATGTCAGCACGCTATTTGCTGTGGTAGAGAAATTACCACAATAAAACACCTCAATGTTTATATTAACTTAATAAAACAAGGTGTTTCTCTAAATAAAATATGAATAGACACGTGAAATAAGAAGTAAGAGTTGCTAAATAAGCCTCAGATGAAGGCCAAGTGTATCTTTTATTCCAGGGCTTTGGCTTTCACATTGCATAAGCTCCAAACAGCCAAGCTTATTTTTAAGAGTTTAAAAAAAAAAATTAAATGGTTAGAAAAAAATTTAAAAGGTCTTGACATCCAATCTGTCATCATTGTCTTCTCAAGAATGCACACGTTCAAGGAAAAAGGCAAAAGGTTCTGTTGAATGACATTGGTCTTTGGAGTTCTTGTTTGGTTTTCTGCTCATTAAGCTCCTGACATGGAAACAGACTTGAAAAGGCCAAGAACTGTGACATTGGATGCAGATTTCAGCATGTCAGCAGGTCTGCTAATAAAATGTACCCTGAACTTGATTTTATTACCTTTTCTTTTAACAGCAGGAACCAATATTTGAAAATGATAGACCTCAGTGCAGTGATAGGAGAGACAGCTTAGGAGACATAAATCAAACACTGTGTACTTTCCTGTTTTAAAAAGGGCAGTTTTGGAAGTATTTAGTGATTCTGTTTGTGAATTCCAGGCCTTAACTTGTATTATGGGCATGGGAGCAAATTGGGGCAATTAAAATATTTCAAATGCGCGCCTGCCTATTTTTTTGGAGGGCAGGGAAAAAAAACCCAACCCAAACCACCACCACAAGCTTTTTGTTTGGAAAATCTGGCAAATCTTTGCCAGAAATTCATTCTAGGAGATTTTTATTCTGTAATGGAGTGAAACCCAGCCGGTGTGTTTGGTGTGAAACCTATTTTGGGGCAAAGAAGGACCAGGAGAATTCCCTGGAAGTTTGCCAGGGGCCAATGGGCCTCATCAAGGGTCTGGATGGAGACTGGGAAATTAGAAAAGACATCTGAGAATATGAGAGGTTGAAACCCTTTCTTTTTAATTAACTTATACCAAGTGCAAGGCCTCAGCCCATGTTTGAAGTAGGGTTTTGGTCATAAATCCAAGTATGGCAGCTCCTGAAAAAAAACCCCACAGCAGTCCCAGTGCAATCCTGCTTGAATCTGCTGATGCTTTCTTTTAGGTTTCTGTTAATCTCAACACGTTTTTTCCCCTCTGCTTTCATCACTTTAAAACCCAACCAAACGTGTTCTTTTTGCTGGGTAACACTGCTTTGAGAAAAGACCTTTTTATTTATCCCCTTCACTTCAGAATGTGGTTCCACATTTGAAACCCAAAGCAATCTTTCCCCAGGGATTAGCTCTCCTCCGAAGAGTTTTCAAGTTCTTTAATCTGCGGTTTCTACTCTCTTGAAGTGTCAGGAATTGATGTGGAGCACGGGTTTGTTTATTGTCTCTGTCACCACGAAATAGAGAAGTTGTTTATTTTAATGTGTGGTGTTTTCTCCAGGCCAGGCCCAAGCAGTTGTTTGCCCGAAGTGAGCTTTAAAACCCATTTTCCTTCACATAAAACAAGTCTGCGGTGTCTTCCACTGCACAAAAAAAGCAAACGATCCTTCTCGAATTCTCATTATGTCGCTAAATAAACCAATTAAAAACTGGGCTTCCAACGGGACGGGGGTTTGTGTGAGTGAGGAAAGAGGGGCCTTGTGCTCGGGGTGCTTCGAGCCTGTGACCTGCAGGTGTGGAATCCGCCGTAATTCCCTTGGCTTCAGGCCATGGAATCGGCCAGCCCCGCTTTCTTCAGCGGGCTGGGAAAATTGCAAACGCCAGCTCGGTGTCTCCTTGGCACTCGGGAGTTTCTCAGGAATTGATTTCCGAGGGGATTCCAGACAGAGTCCCTTTGTTTGTCACTAAACTGTGCCAAGAGCTTATCGGGCCGCTGTGTAATCGCCCCCTTTCTCTGAGGGATGCTGCCGACAATCAGTGACTTTCATCCTGTGCAAGTGGCCTCCAAGGAGGAAAAACCCCCTCAATTTTTAATGGTGTTAATTGTTGTGTGGGAGCAGAGTCATTAACGGGGATTTTGTGTGGGGCAGGTAATGATTTCTCACCCTCAGTGTTGCATTTCCCAGGTGCTCTGGGTTTGGGGGTTGTGGCTTTCTCTGCCCCCAGCGCCCAGCTTGGTAAGAAAACTGATCCATTTCTTTAAAAAAAGGGAAAAAAAATTCCCTCAACCACCTCTGATTCCTTCTTTCCTCCTTCGTTCAACTCCATCCATCTGCTTTTTCCTCCACATCCCTTTCCTGCCCAGAAAACATCGAGGCTGATCTTCCAGCTCCTTCAAGGGCAGCAGGTGGTGGTGGCCGAGAAATCCTCTGGGATCAGAAATCCTCTGGCAGGCCAAAAATAAAGATAAAATTCAGTTTAAAACAGTCCGGGAAAGGCTTTGATGCAAACAGCACCTCAAGGGTTCCTCAGGTGATGGTGGCACTGGTTGTGATCCTTCCAAATGGCAATTTCTATAATTTTCTGCCTCACTGCACAGGGTGTGCCGAGTTTAGAAATTAGATTTTTCAATCAGTTTCCAATGATTGCTCCCACTGATTATAAGAGATTTCCAAGATTTTGAGTGAATTAGGCATCTCTTCTTGGAGTGTAACAATTGAGTTTTTTCAGTTTTTCTCTGTTTTCTCTAAAATGCAGCAGAAGAAGATTTCAAGTCCCAGTTTGAGGCTCTGGTCTGGGGGAAGGTGTCCCTGCCTATGGCAGGAGGTTGGAATTAATTGAGTTTTAACCTCAAAACATTCTGGGATTTTTTTAAAAAGCCCATCTTGAAAGTTATTTTTGGTTTCCTATAAGAAACATTATTTAGGAGTCTTTGAAATTGCTGTATCTCACTCTGAAACTTTCCTAATTTATTTATTAAAAGGAGATAGGAGGGGATTAGAGAAGATAAAATCCAACCCAAGCAACCTTTGTAGCCATTTAGAAAAATATTTGAACCTGTTGCTCCTTTCAAGGAAACCCTGATTAATGACCCCTGAGCAAAGAAAATTAATCTGGAGTGATAAAAACTTCATTGGTCACATCACCTGTCCAAATTCCTCTTAAAACCAATGATGGGATGCAGCAGGGGAGGACTCAGAGCCGGGATAATCAAATGGAAGAGATTCTGGAAATGTCAAATATGTAAATGCAGCATTTTTTGTTTTGCTCCAGAGCTTCTTGTGTCACTTTGGACTCCAAATTTATGGAAAAGCAGTGACATCTCCCAAAAAAAAAAGAAAAAAAAAAGAATTTCAACTCTATTTCTATGCTAATCTGGTCCATGGGAAACCAGTTCAGGTTTTTATGGATGTTGGAAGGTTTTTAAGGTAATGGTGAAAATCCTGTCTGTGATTTTATCTGTGTTTAGAGTTACCTTTCCACTTTAAATGGCTTTCTGATGGTGACTCGCAGCCTTCTCCACTGTGGGAATGTTTCTTCCGTGCTCTTTGTGGAGTAACATGGAAAAAAAATGAAAATTCAAATGTTGTTTTTAATGTCGGAATAAGCAAAGGAGTGATCAGAATGACTTCATCATCTGCATTTAAGTAAACTTGTATAAATGAATTCAGGTTGGAAAAGAAATGACTCCTTTCCATAGAATTCCTTTTCTCAAGTTAATTTCTGGTCCTACAGAGGTTGATGGGAAATTTGGCTATTTCTTTGAATGACCAGGAATTAAGTTATTTTTAAACTCCTTTTGTTGTTCTTAGAGGAAAAATAAGATTTTTCAGGGTTTTTTTCCCCCATTTTCTCTTTTCCATGATGTTCTGGGGTTTAGTTCTTAACCACTCTCTGCTTCATTTTCATTTCAGCCTCAGTGAGGTGATTTAATTATTAACTTTTTTGGTAACTTACGTGTAAATTCTCCTTTTATTTTTTTTCTCTACATGGTGCAAGACTAATCAGGAGTCCTCGGGGTGACAGAGTCACTTCCAGGCACTGGAGCATGAGCCAGCAAGTGGCTCTTGTGTCAAACTAAAACCACAACAAAACGGTTTGTGCTGCAAGGGGAAACTTTCTGAGTGATGTTTCCACTCACAAAGAGAGGCTGAGAACAAAAGGAGGTAAAAAGAGTGGGAGATGATGGTGTAGTTTTGAAATGAGTCAGTTAGACCAGAAATCATGTTATTAAATTATAACATAATTATTAAATAATCTACGTTATTATGTTATTAATATAGCATATTATTAAAATATGATATATTTTATATGTTATGCATTATATATTATGTATTAGGCATTACACATAATGTATTTTATATTTTATATTATAGAAAGAGCAAATATAAATTTCATTATAGGTAATGTTTTAATGATAGTATATTAATTTATATACTATATAGGTATCTAATATTTTATAATATATAAATGTATATAATACATTTATATAAAATGTATATTATTTTATAATATATAAATGTATATAATATATATGTATATACTATATATAATATATACATTATATATAGTATATTTTATAATATATCTAACATATACTAGGCAATATAATACAATACAGGGCCTGCCGACCCTCCCAGCCAGGAATTCCTTCCCAATGTCCCACCCAGCCCTGCCCTCTGAGGAAGCCATTCCCTGTGTCCTGTCCCTCCCTGCCTTGTCCCAAATCCCTCTCCAGCTCTCCTGGAATGTCAACAGCGTAACCAGGTCAAACCCAGCCTCCCAAAGCTGGTTTTATTTTTTGGGATCGGTCCCCACCCTTCCCAGCTCTGCTGCCAGAGCCCCTCAGGCAGTTTGCCTGCAGCAGGGGCTGGGTTTTAGCTCACCTGTGTTTGTGTCTGAGTTCCCTTCATCGCCCCCAAAGCACGGCAGGAATGTGAGGCGGCTCCCCAGGAAGGGCTGGGAGCGGCAGGGAAAGGCCGCCCTTGACTTTAGGGCGAATTGGAGTTCGCTGGGAGCTCTGTGACAGCACAAAGCCCCAGCTGCCCCTGTGCTCCTGCTCGCTGCAGGATAAATGGATTTGTGTATGCAGCTGGGGAGGGACTGGGGCTGGGAAAGTGCCTTTTCCGGGATTATTTTGTCACCTGGGGCTGGAAAAGTGCCTTTCCCAAGGTTATTGTCACCTGGGGCTGGAAAAGTGCCTTTCCTGGGCTTATTTGTCACCTGGGGCTGGGAAAGTGCTTTTCCTGGGATTATTTTGTCACCTGCGGCTGGAAAAGTGCCTTTCCCAAATTTATTGTCACTTGAGGCTGGAAAAATCCTTTTCCTGGGATCATTTTGTCNGGAGTTCGCTGGGAGCTCTGTGACAGCACAAAGCCCCAGCTGCCCCTGTGCTCCTGCTCGCTGCAGGATAAATGGATTTGTGTATGCAGCTGGGGAGGGACTGGGGCTGGGAAAGTGCCTTTTCCGGGATTATTTTGTCACCTGGGGCTGGAAAAGTGCCTTTCCCAGGGTTATTGTCACCTGGGGCTGGAAAAGTGCCTTTCCCTGGGTTATTGTCACTTGGGGCTGGAAAAGTGCTTTTCCTGGGATTATTGTCACTTGGGGCTGGGAAAGTGCCTTTCCTGAGATTATTTTGTCACCTGGGGCTGGGAAAGTGCCTTTCCTGGGATTATTTTGTCACCTGAGGCTGGGAAAGTGCCTTTCCCAAATTTATTGTCACTTGAGGCTGGAAAAATCCTTTTCCTGGGATCATTTTGTCACTTGGGGCTGGAAAAGTGCCTTTCCTGGGGTCATTTTGTCACCTGGGGCTGGGAAAGTGCTTTTCCTGAGATTATTTTGTCACCTGGGGCTGGGAAAGTGCCTTTCCTGGGATCATTTTGTCACCTGGGGCTGCCACCTTCCCACTGCTCCTCTCCAAAGCCTTTTCCCACTCCTCACACCCTGGCTGCCACCCTGGTCCCGTCCCAAGGCTTTTGGGGATGCTGAGCTGCTGGCTCAGTGCTTCAATTCTGCCCTAAATAATTCCCCATCCTTCCACTTTTTAGGCAGAAATTCGTGGGGCAAATCTTGAGGAATTTTTGTGTGATTCAGTTCTTGCGTTTCCTGTGGGAAAATCTTGGGGTTTTTACCCCTGAGCTGGACAAATGTTGTTGGATTTTGGATTTGGCTTTTTTTTTCCTATATTCTTCCTAAACTATGGAGCAGTTTGAGTTAAAAGGGACCTCATAGATCCTATTATTTAAACCTTTTTCTGTGGGTAGAGACAACTTCCACCATCCCAGGGACACTTCCAGGGATCCAAGGGGAGCCACAGCAAATCTGGGCAACCTCCCTCACTTGAAATAATTTCCATTTTAATTTGATGGAAAATGCAACGCCAGAACCAGTTGCTTTTTATTAAGGTAAGTCGATTAAAAAGTAAAAATCCCAAACAGAAAAGCGTGACGACATTGGTGGGAACGTAGAGGATTTCTAAGGGATTTTTTTAATACAGGGAATGGAAAAAAAGAAAAATCCCTTTTCAGCACTAATGGGAGGAAACGTCCCAGTTGTGCCAGACACACAGCACTGAGGTTTATTTTCCAGCAGCTGGGATGTTTATTATGATAACTGAAGCCTTGACACTTGTGTTGAGCATTTTTACAAGCAAAACAGGACGTTTGGAGAGGTCTGCCCACAGCCAGGCTCCTCTGAGGAAAGGGATTATGGAGCACAAGCGTTTGGATTCTGATTTTTCAGCGAGTGTCAAGCCTGAATAAGCAAAGCCTGAGGAGGTAGAGCAGGTTCTGTGCTTTGTACCCAGGCTTAAGGCTTGGCTTTTACAATGGAAGGTGTGTGGGATGTGTTTCTGAAAGAGACGTTTTTCAGAAGGCCTCACAACGTTTGGGGATCCAAATCTGGTGAAACCGGCGTGTTTAGATCCAGGTTGTCCCAAAAAAAAAGAGAATATTTTTGTGAATTGTGAGAGAATTGTGGAGAACTCCAATTTTCACACTTGGTGATTTCAAACCCTTCCCTGGAATGTTGCAGTGTCTTCCACTCAAGCAGCAGCTGCTTTCAATTCAATCAAAAATGTCCAAGAAAGGGTTTTTTGGGGGGTTTATTTCCAGTTATATCACAGTCAGTGGTCAGCTCAGCACTTCATTGGTTTTATTTGTGACAATTCTCCGTGTTGGAATAGCAGTTGACATTTCAAGGTGTAATTTAATATTATTTTTTTTAAGTAAATGCAGCTTTGTCCAGGACCTTTAGCTGCTGTTTTGCAGAGTGGCTGCAGTGATCTTTGCTCTTTATTCCCTGTTCCATTTATTAATTTCTTCTTTTCCTGCTGAGATGTCGGGGGGGTCACACTAAACCCGAGGGATGCATTTAGATCTGGTTGGAACGGGGGATTATAAAACCAGATTTCTTTGCAGCTCAGGGAAAAAAAGGAAAAAGGTAACACAAAAATATTCCTGGATCTGCAGGAGAGTCCAGGAGAGCTTTTTGTTTGGCAAAGGGAGCGAGATCTCGAAGAAGTCAGTGAAAATTCTGAAGAATTTCCTTGAAGAATTCAGAGATTTCTGCTGTGGTTTGTACTCTCTGGAGGCTCACCTTGGGTTTTCCTTCTCTCCCACCCCTGATTTCTGCTCCTTCCTCTCACTGTTTCTCAAAGGAGGGGGTAAAACACTCAGATCTGACAATAATAATGAGGAGAGCAAGGAGAATAAAGAGAAATGATGGATGACCCCAAAAAACCACAAATCAAATAAGAAAGAGAGGAAAATTTTAGGACTTTCTGAGAGCACAGCCACACCTCCAACCTCCCTGCCTTGTTCCAGGCCCAGAACTTCCAACCTGGAGCAAAATCACAAAAAAAAAAAAAAAATCCCCTGTGGGAATAGTTGGAGAGGAACATTCCAGGTCCTCCTGGTGCCAAAGGTTTCCTGTCCCGGCTTTCCGAGCCCGGGAGGTACTTGTGGCACAAAGCAGGAGGATTTCACCTGGATGGGATTCTGCAGCTCTGCTCATAATTAAATTTGGATTATTTTTATTATTTTTTTTTTTCACTCCACCCTGTTTTCCCCACCCTGCCCTCCCAAACCTTTGAAGAGAGGCCAGGTGGCTGCACAAACTGTCACAGTTTTTTCCTCCTGGATCATCTGGAGCCATTCCAGGGTCAGGGAATTCTGCCAGCTCAGAGAAATTTATCAGTTCGGGGCAGGAGATGATCAGAACAATGAAATTGTTGCTTCTTGGGGTGTTACAGTGAGGGGAGCTTGTGGAGATGCCAATTATTTTCTGAAGTTTGTTATTCAGAAAAATTCTCCCTAAAGATGGAGGAAGAGCCTGGTTTTGGCCCAGCTCTGCACCAAATTTACACCTGGGTGTAAATCCAGCCCTGAGTGGATTAAAGTTCAGCCTGGTTCATCAATACCCGGATGCTTTTCCTCCTGTTGTGCAGGAATTCTCATGGCTCTTCCTTTTTTTCATGGACAAAACATTCCTTTTTCCTTCAGTTTCAGCACCGATTGGATCAATCCTGGCTGTTCCCGTTCTTTAGGAAGGGACATAATCCCACTAAATTACATATTGGATTTGAAGATGGGGCCTGGTACTTGGGGTTGGACTTTTTTCCCAACAAATCTGCTTCTCTTGAGGTTATTAAGTGTAAGATTCAATGTGTAGCTGTAAAAACACAACATTTCTGGCTGCAAACAAATGCCTCCCAGTCTGTCACGGATGAAATATGTTTAAGGAGTGCAATTATTCCTTAATATTGGAAAAATGGGAAGGCTGGGGAATTACCTTGGATAGCAGATGTTTGCAAATGGGAAATTGGGCCTTTCCAAGCCTTAGCCTGGTAATAAATGGACATTTCCCTTGCTTGATATTGACTTTTTTTTGGGAGATAAACTATTTATTATCGTTATGAAGGATGATAATGACTCGTTCGCCTTTGGGATCGTTTCTCTGCAGGCTCGTTCAGCAGTTAATTAATTTCCTCGTGCCTGGGTATTGATTACTCAGATTATTTCCATTAATCTGCTCTTGGCTCAGCTGCTCCAGCCCTTTCCATATCTCAGCTCTGGTCTTTGCCTCACTTCTCACGTGCCTCTTTTTTTTTTTTTCTGTCTCCAAGTTTGGCCTTTGTTCTTCAGGGCTTAAGCTGTAAAACCCTGCCTGAGTTAACTTTTTGACCCCGTTTTTGATAACAGCAGCCCCCCTCAGCAGATGGAGAGTTTTATCTTTGCCCAGCCCTGTTTCTGCAGTGTCTGATAAGAGCTGGAGGAATTCTCCCCCTGCTCCAGCATCTCCTCGCTCTGGTCCAGGCAGAATTGGTATTTTTATGCTTAAATAGCTGCAAAAAAGCAAAATACACATGAGTTTTTTAAAATTCTAGATTCATTCTTTGCGTCCCGTGAGGAAAAGTAGAATATTTTAATTCTCTTCTTGGCCAATGAGTTTCTTTCTTCACCTAAAAATCCTTCCTGCCATAATTATTTATTGCGGTGGTGCCCAGACTGTCGTTTGAGTTCTTTGGAATAAGCTGATGAATGTTTTAATGGGATTTTTACTTTTAGGATTGCTCTTAAACCCATTAGATGAGCAACAAGCCCCAAATAAGTTTCATCCTATAGGTTTTGTTATTCGTTAATAACAGGTTATTCATTAATAACGGGTTAACCTACCTGCTGTAGGTTTTTATGGGGAGAACTGAAGGATGGATGTGGAGCTGGTGGGGTGACAATTGCTGTGTTTTCATGGTTGAATTCTGTAAATTGAATTTTTTTTCTTCTGCACAAAACGTTGCAGAAATTTTGGGATTTTCCTGGAAGTGTCCAAGGCCAGGTTGGATGGGGCTGGAAGCAGTGAAAGGTGGACAGGGGTGGAATGGGATGAGCTCTAAGGTCCCTCTCAACCCAAATCCCGGGATTTATAGGACAAACCTAAAGGAGGAAATTCCCAGTTGTCTCCCAAGCCTGGGGGTTGAGATCCAAACTCACCCTGTTGCGAATTCCTTGGAATTCCTGCATTCCCAACCCTGTGAGGCCACAATAAATCATTCACATTAAGGGTCAGGCTCTCACACACGATTTTTGGGGTGGAGCTGGAGGATGGCGTGAATTCCAGGCTGTGGAATATCCCAGGGGGTTTTCGGAGCAGTGTGGGAAGTGCAGATGGATAAAAACTGGGAACTGACATCGTGCTCTTGGCCTCTCCTTGCACCTTTTTGGATCAGCACATCAGGCTGGGAGGATTTGAGGGACATTCAGCATTTAACACATCCCGAGTAATTCTGGGTTTTGTTGTCATATTTAATCTTCCTTTGCATTAAAACCATCATCATCCTTTATCTCCTTGGGATGTGCCTTATTCCCCATATTAAATGACCTGCAGCAACCGAGGATTTTGGTTGAATTCATTCAGGACGAATTCATATCTTCAATTATATTTGAAAAGGTGGAATTCTGGTCTATCAGAGGAAGAGGAAGGGAGGAGATACACAAATTTCCAAGCTGCTCCCTTCAGCTGCTGCATCCATTTCTTTGTAAGTATTACAATATTTAGAATATTTAAAGACACTTCCTGCAGGCACTGAGGAAAGGGGTTTTTTTTGGAGCAGCATCCCTTTATCCTGACAATTCAAGTGATTAAACAGCACCTGAATTGATCAGGAATGTTGGCTCTGGGGTTTTTTTGGGTTTTTTTTCCCTTTTCAGCCCTCCAAGTCCATTCATGGTGGATAAATGAGAGCCCAGAATTGCAGTAGAAAGTTCTCTTATTTCAAAAGGTTCCTTTTTTCCTCTTTTTTCCTCCCCATAATAAAGTTTATTGCTTCCTCTATCTCTCCCTGGCATTGTGGAGGGGGGAGCTTTCCACTGCCTGGGTAATTTGGTTCTGTAGAATCCTCCAGGGTGTAAAAATTTCCTTGGAGCAAGGAGCTGTGGTGAACGTGAGGCTGAGATTTCATCAGGGAGCGATGGGAGAAATTTCACACCTCCAACTCTGCCAGCATCCTCCAGGAGTGACTCTGTGTGGGTATTTTTTGGGAATTCCAGTGCAATTCCTGCCCTAAACTGGTAACAAAGGATTCTTTGGTGATTTTTTGGTGAATTTGGGGTGATTTCAAGGATTTCCTTGGAGCCAGGAACTGTGGTGAACATGAGGCCGAGATTGTATCAGGCCAGGAGCTGGGAAAAATTTCACACCTCCAACTCTGCCAGCACCCACCAGGAGTGACTCTGTGTGGGGTTTTTTTGGGAATTCCAGTGCAGTTCCTGCCCTGAACTGGTAACAAAGGATTTTTTGGTGAATTTGGAGTGATTTCAAGGATTTACTTAGAGCAAGAAGCTGCTGTGCACGTGAGGCCGAGATTTCATCAGGGAGCGATGGGAGAAATTTCACACCCCCAACTCTGCCAGCACCCACCAGGAGTGACTCTGTGTGGAGGTTTTTAGGGAATTCCAGTGCAATTCCTGCCCTAAACTGGTAACAAAGGATTTTTTGTGAATTTGGAGTGATTTCAAGGATTTCCTTAGAGTAAGGAACTGCAGTGAACGTGAGGCCGAGATTTCATCAGGGAGTGATGGGAGAAATTTCACATCTCCAACTCTGCCAGTATCCTCCAGGAGTGACTCTGTGGGGGGGTTTTTTTTGGGAATTCCAGTGCAGTTCCTGCCCTGAACTGGTAACAAAGGATTCTTTGGTGAATTTGGGTTGATTTCAAGGATTTCCATAGAGCAAGGAGCTGCAGTGAACATGAGGCCGAGATTTCATCAGGGAGCGATGGGAGAAATTTCACACCCCCAACTCTGCCAGTATCCTCCAGGAGTGACTCTGTGTGGGGTTTTTTTTGGGAATTCCAGTGCAATTCCTGCCCTGAACTGGTAACAAAGGATTCTTTGGTGATTTTGGGGTGAATTTGGAGTGATTTCAAGGATTTCCTTAGAGCAAGGAGCTGTGGTGAACGTGAGGCCGAAATTATATCGGACCAGGAGATGGGAGAAATTTCACACCCCCAACTCTGCCAGCACCCTCCACAAGTGACGCTGTGTGGGGGTTTTTTTGGGAATTCCAGTGCAATTCTTGCCCTAAACGGGTAACAAAGGATATTTTGGTGAATTTGGGTTGATTTCAAGGATTTCCTTGGAGCAAGGAGCTGCAGTGAACATGAGGCCGAGATTTCATCAGGGAGCGATGGGAGAAATTTCACACCCCCAACTCTGCCAGCACTCACCAGGAGTGACTCTGTGTGGAGGTTTTTAGGGAATTCCAGTGCAATTCCTGCCCTGAACTGGTAACAAAGGATTCTTTGGTGAATTTGGGGTGAATTTGGAGTGATTTCAAGGATTTCCTTGGAGCCAGGAACTGTGGTGAACATGAGGCCGAGATTATATCAGACCAGGAGATGGGAGAAATTTCACACCTCCAACTCTGCCAGCACCCTCCAGGAGTGACTCTGTGTGGAGTTTTTTGGGAATTCCAATGCAATTCCTGCCCTAAATATAGGGTATACATATATAGGATAACAAAGGATTTTTTGGTGAATTTGGGGTGTTTCAGTGATCTTAGAGGACTTTTGCGGCTGGAATATTCTGTGATTGTTGAGCTCTGCTTTATTCTTGGGAGGGTGATGGTGAAAGAATCGCTCTGGTGTTGTGTTGTTGTAGGATCCCTGTGGATCCATAGGGGAGGAGCTTCCAAGGATAATTTGATTTCAGTTGGAGAGTTATTCCTGGAGGAAATGCTGGATCGGTGGAGAGTTCTGCTCCAGGAAGGTAAAGGACATTTTGTTTGTCCTTTATATATCAAAATAAAACCAGACAAATGTGATTTCCCTTTTCTCTCTCTCCTTTCAGTGCAAAATGTGGGTTTGCATCAGCACAGACACGATCCCAAACGCTTCATAACAAACCTAAGAAAAGACAGAGAACTGATATTTTTTTTTGGTTTTTGCCTCCATTTTTCCTCCTAAACATCTGGAAAAACCCCCCAAGGTCCCAAAGTAACCACCACGAGGAAAGAAGTGAAGAATTGGGTTCAAAAAGCAGCTTTTCAGCTTCAGGAGCTCAGCTCTTGTCCATTAAATCTGAATTTCAGCTGAAGGTGAAGAACGTTCTGTGCGATGCAGAACCTTCAGATTTCCCAATCCCAGGGGGCCCCTTCAGGCTCCAGCAGATTTTGGTGGATTTAGGATTTGAATTTTAGGATTTGAGAGTAGATCTGCCTGCCAACCCTCCCAGCAAATCTTCCCGGGGTGTGGGTCTTGATCTGCAAATTGAATTTGGAAGGGAACGTGATGTTCCTTGGACAAGTGGAATTCATGTAGGTTCTTGTTGGCGTTGTGTGGAATGGCTCCTGGTTTATTGGCTGGGATGGGAGATGGAATTCTGTGCCATCTGTGCCCGGGTACACCGGGCAGGCTTTGTTTTAAAAACAGGATTTCACTTGGCAAGTCAGGCAGTCAAACCCAGGGATGTTTCTGAGGTCGAATTTAACTGCCTGAAAACTTTCATTTTCCATTAATTATAATTAATATATAGAAAAATATAGAAATCTCTTGATTTTGTTGAAGCAGTGTTGTTTTATCCCACCTTTTTCCTGTTGGAAAATCCATCTGGAGTGTGCAGGAATATCTGGAGTATTGCTGAATGTGGGTAACGTGGCAGGATTAAAGAGATTTTTTATTGATAAACTTGAAGAAGAAAAAACACTGAAAATCAGAATTTTCTCTCCTGTGTCAGGTGGTCACTCACTGGTTACTAATGGTCAGATCCACAAAGGTATTTGATTAAATATTCTCTACATGTAATACTGTTAAATTTAAATATTCTGTAAATTTAATATTGTGAGACCAGGTCTCAAGGAAAAGGAAAAAAATGCTTCCTATTCCTTAATGAGCAGGAATTCTGTAAATTTCTGTAATAAATTTTCTGTAAATTTAATATTGCGAAACCAAGTCTTAAGGAAAGGAAAAAAATGCTGCTTATTCCTGTAATGAGCAGGAATTCTGTAAATTTCTGTCATAAATTTTCTGTAAATTTAATATTGCGAGACCAAGTCTCAAGGAAAGAAAAAAAAAAGCTTCCTATTCTTGTAATGAGCAGGAATTCTGTAAATTTTCGTAATTTCTGTATATTTAATATTGTGAGACCAGGTCTCAAGGAAAGGAAAAAAATGCTGCTTATTCCTGTAATGAGCAGGAATTCTGTAAATTTCTGTAATAAATTTTCTGTAAATTTAATATTGTGAGACCAAGTCTCAAGGAAAGAAAAAATAATGCTGCTTATTCCTGTGATCTCTTTTCTCTGGAGCCATATTAAATTCCAATTTCCAGTCTTGCCCAGGTTGGAGGGAGATTTAAACCAGTTGCAGGTGATGTGTGAAAGCTGCTCCAAACTCAACTTTTGGCCATCCAGAGCTTTGGCAAAGCTCAATTCTTTGAGGAAACGGAAAACCGGCAGAGGGGAGTCAGAAATTGAACCTCCTTAATGGATTTGTAGACGAAATAAAATGATTTTCCACATGGGGAAAATCCATCCATCCACCACGGGGGATTCGGGGTTTTTCACCCGAACGTCGCTTTGAGCTGCGAAAGGAATAATTGGCTTTTCCCTCCGTGTTTTCTCCTGACAGATCCCTCACTGCAGTGATGCTTCCCAGGTTTTATCGTGTTCATCAGGGATTATTTTCTTTCTGGAACCGTGGCAGTCGTGTGTTTGTTTGGTGGAGTCCCACACCTCCAGCCTGGCCGCCCTTTCCGTCTCCCCTCCCAACATCATCCCCCGCCCCGAGCTAAAATGATGTTGTGCTTTACTTTTACAAGATCTCAGATAAAGAACTCCCGTAATTCCGCGTAATTAAGGCCGGATTTCGTTCCAAGTGGGGCTGTGGGTGCAGCTGAAGGAAACGGGTGGTGGTTAAAAAGCCGAGTGATGAGCTCAGTTTGGTTCTGTCGCTGTTGCTCCTTGCAGGTGTCTGTCAGTGTAACGCAAAACCCATTTTTTCCTGGGGTGTGTTGTGCTAATAATAGCGTGCTGCGAGGCAAAAAGTGGAAAAAAAAAATACAGCCTTAACTCAGTAGAAGAGATAAAGATTCCAGAGCAAAGAGTTTTAAATTTACAGATCTGCAAATTGCAAATTTTTACTGCAAATTGCAAATTTTAAATTTGCAGATCTGCAAAAATTTGCAGATTTTCTTTGTTTTTTTGAGGGGAGGGGGAGGAATTAATTTGTCAAAATATTTACTTTTCCCCACCTTTTTATATTTTAAACATGTTTGCTGATTTCCTAAAGAAAATTATGTTTTTTAAAAAATTTGTTCCTTCCTAAAGAAAATCATGGTTTTTTTAAAAGTTGTTCCTTCCTTAAGATAATTATGGGTTTTGGTTGTTTTTTTTTTTAAATTTGTTCCTTCCTAAAGAAAATCACGTGGGTTTTTTAAAAATTTGTTTTGTCCACTTCTTCACTCGCTGAGTTTTGCAGGAATTAAATTAATTAAATGGTCTCCAGAGGGGAACATGAGTGCACGGAGCACTTTTTGTCTTTTCTGGCCAAGCTGAATTTCCTTTGTGGCCTTTGGGATTTGTGGCAGAACCCGTCAGGTGTCAGATTTGAACTTTCCAGCACAGAAAAATCCCTTTTTTCACTCGTGTCTGTGGAGCTCTCATGTCCCCAAGTGCTATTTAACGAGCTTAACAGGAGCACTTTGCAATTATCTAAGAGCAACCTGAAAATTGCCTGCGAAATGACAGCAGGAAGTTTTCCTATCTGATGTTCAATCTGCTAATCCTCCTGGCTGAGCCTGCCAGGAACAACAATGTCGACAGACTGGAATTTTATTAAAATCAGGAAAGCAGGGACGCCGCGCTCCTGCTTCTCCGCGACGCCCTGCGAGGTTCCAACCTCCTGGAATATTTTCATTTCTTCAGGAGCCATTGTGCTCCTGCTTGTTTTCTTGAGATGGGTTTTAGTCACAAGGTGTTTTTTTTATAGCACTCAACCCTTCCCTTTTTTTTCCTTTTTTGGGGATTGTCTTCCCTCCCCTCAGGAAAGCTGGAGCTCCCTGTTTGCTCTTGTTTATATAAGTTAATCTTCCGTGTTGTGACAGTTTTCCCCCCCCCTTCATTAATGAGAGCTCCTAATTGGGCCTAATGAAACATTGACTCGACGCCGCTAGACAATCTTATCTGCCAGCACAACAGAGACGAGGCACTGGGCGAGGAAAAGAAGCTTTTGAAAGATTCTGGGCGAGATATGAAAGCCATTTTTTTGGGAGGGGGGGGACGACAATATTTTCCTGTTTGATTTGAGAACGCCCTGGTGGTGCAGCTGTGTAACCAAGCCCAGGGCAAACAACATCCATTATTTATCGGCCTGCTCGGCAAACAAGGACACCTTTGACTGCCTCGGTTTGGGAGGTCGATTTACTGAGCCCGAGAGTCGCTTTTTTGGTGTTTTTATTCCCTAAAATTTTCCTTTTGGCACGAGGGGAAACGATAGGAATGGCGGGAGGGGAGCAGGGGAGAGCCTGGGTCTGTAGCACGCTGGCACAAGTGGGATTGTGCCTTTTATTTGCTGTCCAGGTGCTTCAGATCCAGTTACAGCCCAGAAAGGCAGAGTTCCCTTGAGCCAGCAGCAAATACAGGACGAGGAGAGAAGCCTTGGAAAAGGAGAGAAGCCTTGGAAAAAGAGAGAAGCCTTGGAAAAGGAGAGAAGCCTTGGAAATGTTGGAATGGTTCAGTTCCCCCCCTTCTTGCAGAGTAAAGTGGAAATATTTTTAAAATCCACCGAAATTTTGTGAAATTCTTGATCAGAACTGGGTTGCCTGAGATATTCCACAGATTTAAGTGTCCCAGGCCAGGTTGGAAGGGTTTGGAGCAAGCTGAAGGTGTGGAAGTGGAAGGGAGATGGAACTGGGTGAGCTTTAAATTCCCTCCCAACCCAAACCATCCTGGAATTCCAGGACAAACAGTTATTTGCAAGGGATCCGGGAAGGAGAGCGATGACTTGAGGCATGAAAAAGATTCTTCTCATCTTGTTACCAACATCCCTCAGCCAGTGCTGATGCAGGAGCCCTGATCCAGGAAATCTGGATCCCTGATGGTGCAGGGGCACGAGGATGAGGCCATGAGGATCAGGAATGTGCAGCTCTGGGAATTGTGGCCTGCTTGGAATTCCAGGAGTTGCATCAACTCCGCATCAACACTGGGAGGGACCTGTTTGTTCATCAGCCTCTAACTGGGAGGCTTTGCTCTCTCAGGTTCCCTTGCTGCTGATTTGGGCTTTTATTTTTGGGCAGGCCTGGTGTGGAAAGTTGGGATCTCTCTGGAATATCAGGGATATTCACCGTGTGCTCCCACCCTGAGGGTCGTTCCCTCAGTAATGGCTTTCCTGGAGGAAACTCGTCCTCAGGGATGGGCTGAGCCTCGTTCCTTCACTTTTTTGTCTTTTATTTGTCTTTAATGGCACTGGAAAGGAGGGAATTCTGATTTCTGCAGTGCCACAGCACTCAGTAAGAGCCATATTTTGTAGCTCAAGTGCTTCTTTGGATGTTTTGTTATAAAAACGTAATTTTAAATCTTAATTTAATGCTAATTAAATTAAGCAGAATTTTTGTTGCTGTTTGTTCTCCACAGATTCTTCTACCTAGTTTTGCTTTTGATCCTGGGCTGCAGCCAGAAGAAATCTGGACCATCCTATGGAAAAGAGTGTTGGGAGTACACAGGGAGCAGAGGTAGGCTGTGACTTCGGAATATCTCCTGGAATACATCCATAAAGCCAGGATTTAACGGGCAGATCATAAGCAGCCTGGTTAAATTCCCAACAAAATTCACGATTCCTGGAATTCTCTCGTTTGCTTGGTTGGCAAAACCACCTCCACTGGAAAAGGAAAAACCCAAAGCAATCCAAAAACCCAAGGGAAAGAAGGAAATTCCTCGATTTCTCTGCTGAGCAGAGTTTTCATCCTGGCCAGGGTGTGCCTGGAAATGTGGAGGGAATGCCTTGGGCTCTGGTTTGGCAGGAGCCTCCACTCCAGCTCGTTTGTCCTGCTGGGAATTTGCATGGGAGGAGCGAGGTTGGGATTTTTAATACCTGAACCAGGCTCCAGGGTCACCGGAATTTGCCACAATTCCCCGTGCTTGTCTGGAGGTGTGGAAATCTAAATACCAACCCGAGCAAAACGTTCAGCTCTCCTCTCTCAAGCCTTGGCAGAGCACCCAGGGGGCCCCAAATAAATGTAATTTTGGACGATTTCATCTCACCCATCTGAACTTTTCCACCCTGCCCTTCTCCAAAATGTCTGTGCCATCCCCAGGCGTCTTCCTTAGCATTCCCTCGGGGTGCACTTAAAAGGAAATAAACTGAATTTACACTTGGAATTTTTCATGCTAAAATACAGCATTAAAATACATTTTAAGTGCAAAGTGCACTTGAAATTCAGATGACGTGTAGCTTGTCTGAAGTTCGATTTATTTATCTCAGGTAAAGGATTGGTTGTTGGTGTTAAAATTGAGATTTCTCTGTGTTTTGACTCCTTGGTGCTGTTTATTCCAGACTGTTTCGAGCTGGATGTAAAGCACCTCAACCCCCCCGTTGATTTTTAGGAATCCTTTCGAGGAAATCGTTAAGATTCCCATTGCTCAGGAGGTGAAAGAAATAACCGTGAACTTGAATTAGTTTGGGGGTTTTTTTCCGGGGAAGTGGAAGGCCCTGTGTGAGGGATTCTGGCCAGCAGAAGGCACCACCGGCTCAGCTTTGTGCGCCTCGGCCTTCCCGGCTGCATTTCCACGCTTCCAGCGGGATTTTCCGCAGGAAGGTTTCTCGGATTGTCGGGATTCCCGGGGGAATAATGTGGGATGCGATGTGTTCCCTGGTTTTTTCAGGCCTGAGGAGTGCGGGTTTCCATGTGCGGTGAGTGGCAGGATGGGGCTGTTCCGGCAGGCGCTGCCCGGAGCCTTTCTGCCCTTCCTCATCCTCTCAGGGAATTGGCTTTCGGCTGAAAACATCAACTTTTACAACGTCAGGCTGCCGCTGGACCGTAAGTAGCGTTTTTTTATGGAATTCTGGCCTTTTCTGTGTGGAATTCTGGCTTAGAATTTGAATTATTTGCCCCATCCCTTCCGGTCCTTTGGGTTTCAGCTGTTTGTCTCCACAGAAACTTTACCATAAATATTCTCAGCCCACAGCACTTTAATATTTGACAAGTTGGCTCAACGAGAACAATTCAGCAAATTAAAGACTGCATGAGGACTTGGACATTTGAAGGGCTTTTCTTATATATTTTTTTTCCCATCTCCCTGTAAGTGGCGTTTTTTATGGAATTTTGGCCTTTTCTGTGTGGAATTCTGGCTTAGAATTTGAATTATTTGCCCCATCCCTTCCGGTCCTTTGGGTTTCAGCTGTTTGTCTCCACAGAAACTTTACCATAAATATTCTCAGCCCACAGCACTTTAATATTTGACAAGTTGGCTCAACGAGAACAATTCAGCAAATTAAAGACTGCATGAGGACTTGGACATTTGAAGGGCTTTTCTTATATATTTTTTTTCCCATCTCCCTGTAAGTGGCGTTTTTTATGGAATTTTGGCCTTTTCTGTGTGGAATTCTGGCTTAGAATTTGAATTATTTGCCCCATCCCTTCCGGTCCTTTGGGTTTCAGCTGTTTGTCTCCACAGAAACTTTACCATAAATATTCTCAGCCCACAGCACTTTAATATTTGACAAGTTGGCTCAACGAGAACAATTCAGCAAATTAAAGACTGCATGAGGACTTGGACATTTGAAGGGCTTTTCTTATATATTTTTTTTCCCATCTCCCTGTAAGTGGCGTTTTTTATGGAATTTTGGCCTTTTCTGTGTGGAATTCTGGCTTAGAATTTGAATTATTTGCCCCATCCCTTCCGGTCCTTTGGGTTTCAGCTGTTTGTCTCCACAGAAACTTTACAATAAATATTCTCAGCCCACAGCACTTTA
>VZDJ01000594.1:39581-51764 GCA_008694505.1 Cyanoderma ruficeps | reverse complement strand
CATTTTGTGTCCATTTTGTGATCATTTTGGGTCCATTTTGGGTCTATTTTGTGATCATTTTGTGACCAACCTGACCAACCATCATTTTGTCACAACCTGAAGCTGTAATTGGACAATTAACCCCCAATATGCAAATAGACCAAAACTTATAAAAGTGTGAGCCCTCATGACCGGTCAACCATTTTGGGTCCATTTTGTGACCATTTTGAGTCTATTTTGTGACCATTTTGGGTCCACCCTGCATGTAGCCCTGGTCAGGCCCTGTCCTAGCTGAGGTAGGCCGAGGCCTTTGAATAAATATCTGCTTTTTTCACTGACTCTGCCCAGTCTGTGTTCCAGCTCAGCCTTCCCACGGCGTTATTTCAAACCTCCATCCACGTCAGTTTATCGCAACGCTCTGAAATCCCTCTGCTCTTCCCGCGGATCACCCTGAATCAATTAACCCTGCGTTAATGAGCCTTTCCTCCCTCCAGGAGTGCGTTTCCTGCTGTGAGGGCATGATCTGCAACGTGGAGATCCCCACCAACGCCACCAACGCCGTGTTGGCCGTGCTGCAGGCCCGCAGGACGGCCGGGGCCGGCCGGGCCGCGCCGGGCATGGCGCTGCTGGTCACGCTGGTGACGACGGTGACAACCACGCTGTCCTGACCACAGCACCCTCACACAGAGCTGCTGGGAAAAACCCCCCCGGGCCAAAAACCTCCAGGATCTCCAAGGACAAGTCACTGGATGTGCTTTAATTACGGCAAATTTGACAAATAGCGGCAAATCTGTCCGAAGGCGCGTCCTGAACTCCTCCTCGGGTGTTTTAGTGGGGATCCTTCCCAGTCAGTGTTGAAAATAAACCCCATAAAAACCCCCCCGGTGGGTGGGGCAGTGGGGTGGACTCCAGTTTTAATTCCCTGTTTTCTGAGGAAAAGGCACATTTTCTTTGGGGTTTTTTTCATGGCGGTCACTGTGGGAAATGGATTTGTAGAGAATTTTTGAAGTTTGATGGAAGGTTCAATGGAAGGTTCAAAGTCACAATCAAAAGGAGCTTTGGATGGGTGATTTGGAAAGGTGGGAATCGGATTTAAACCTTTTATGTGCAGAAACAGAGTTTCTTGTCTTATCAGGGTGTGTTTGAGCTTATCTTGATTTCACAGAGAACACCTCTGGTCTGCACAGAGAACAAACAGGAGATTGGGTTTTTCTCCTGCTTGGTCAGAGCTCTCGTTTCCCCTGGCAATAATACAAAATCAAATCTTTTCTTTCTGTAAAATATCCCATCCTCCCATTTTAAAGCTGTGGGAAACGTAGAATTCCTGACAATCCTGTTGGAGCACCCAGAGCAGAATTCCTGAACTTCCAAACCAAAGGGATCATTCCCTTGCAATTGAGTCTCACCTCAGAATGTCACAAAAATATCATTTTTGTGATATTGGGGTATTATGACTTTGAAATCGCAGCTTCATTATCATAAAATTTCCAGGTGGGCACTTGGAATAAATAAGAAGGGAACTCTGCTGTGTTCTTTCTTGATTTGCACAGGTTTTTCCCAGGAATATTATTGTCTTGATGGATGTTTTCAAGAAGGATGGATCCCTTAAACTGACTCAAAAAAGAGATTAGCAACTCTTCCCTGAAAAATTCCAGTAACTCAACAAATTTGGCTTTTTTTGCATCAATATTGTATTAATTTTTCGCTGGCTGATGTCACTAATTACATTTAGTCGTAAAGAAGATTTTTGAAATATTTCCAGGCTTGTTGACATTCCAGAATTTCCTCCACAATATTCTTAGGATGGTAAAAAAATGTGTCTGTATTCAGTGGCTTCTGGAGGGGCGAATATAAAATTTGTAGCTGGAGGTGCAGCCACAAAATTTGGATGGAAAAGCTTTTTCCTTCCAAAGGAAAATGGTTTTGGATGTCTGAGTCAAGGTTTTCCAAGATCTGGATTCTCCTGGTCATGGCTGGGCCATCCAACAGGGCTGGAATTCTGCTCTGGAGCCGGGCTGGGAGAGCTGGGAATGTTCCCCTGGAGAAGGGAAGGACACAGGGAGAGCTGGGAATGTTCCCCCGGAGAAGGGAAGGCTCCAGGGAGAGCTTCCAGCACATTCCAGAAGAGCTGGAGAGGGACGGGGGACAAGGGATGGAGGGACAGGACGCAGGGAATGGCTTCCCACTGGGAGAGAGGAGATTGGGGTGGAATATTGGGAAGGAATTCCTGGCTGGGCTGGAATTCCCAGATTTTCTGTGGCTGCCCCTGGATCCCTGGAAGTGCCCAAGGCCAGGTTGGGATAGTAGAAGTTGTCCCTGGATGAACTTTGAGGTCCTTCCCAACGCAGACCATTCCAGGATTTTCTGATGATCCTTGAATCGCCTTCATCCTTCTGCTCCATGAAGGATTTTTTCCATTAAAAGGATTTTTTTTTTCTAGTGGGCAAACCATTCCCAAACCATTCCAGGATTTTCTGATGATCCTTTAATCACCTTCATCCTTCTGCTCCATGAAGGATTTTTTCCATCTGAAAGGATTTTTTATTTTTTCTAGTGGCCAAACCATTCCCAAACCATTCCAGGTTTCTCTGGGCTCCGTGGGGAATTCTTCAGTCAAGTGGAAGTTGGCTCCCACATTTTGGGCCGTCCACGTTTGGATTTTTCCTGGTTTTCCTTCCTGGAAAGCACAAATTGCTCCTAAATTCCATTGCTGGGAATAATTACTGGTATCTCAACGAGGCCTCCAAATGCTCTGTGGTCTTGTAGGAGTTACTGTTACAATTTCCAATTTCCAATTTCAATTGTAAATATAATTTGCGATTTTAAATTACCGTTATAATTTAATCATTTACAATAATCTCAGCATTAATATTGGAAATGTAATTCCAGAGCTTTTGGGAACGGCAAGGAGACCCTAAAAAACCGAGGGGCTGCGACAACAACAAAAGGATATTTAAGGAGGGAGAAAATCTGTGGGTTTTTTCCTTGGTTGAATGATTTATTTTTTTTTTTCCCCTCACTGAAAACTGAAGAAATTTTGAAATGAAGATTTTAATTTTTTTAACCTCATAAAATGTCTCTGTTTTAGGGAAAGAATTGTTTGGGATAAACCCCAATAAATCAACTGAAGATTCAAGGATGGGGCCTGGCCGTGTGAAAGGATTTGATCTGAGATTTAATTTTTTAAAATCAGAGATTTCCAAGAGTATTCTTGGGAATATTGAGGATGGGTTGTAATCATTTGGAGGCACCAATCCCTTTGTTATTGTGAGGTTTGGGGTTAGTTTTGAATATGCAAATGCTGGTAGTGCAATGCACAAGGAGGCACTTGGTAGAAGAAATGTGGAATTTTAAGAGGGAATGTCACATTTTCCTTTTGCTTCAGCTTTTTTTTTTTTTTAAATGGAAAACCCTGCTCGGATTGGATGTTAAATGCTGATTTAGTAGAAAAAAACGTGCTGAGAGCAGAGCAAAGAGTATTAAAATTCACCGTATTTTTGGCAGGATTGTACAGAAATCCGACCTTTATTTATGGCAGAATTTTTATATTAAATATTTTCGGGTATCAGCTGAATCTTCTCTTCAGATCTCTGTCTGAAGAACTTAAAAAAAAGTATTATTGGATTTGATAGAACCAATTTTCAGCGATGTCTTGTTCTCAGTTGTAATTTAAATACATATTTAAACAGATGTTTAAATTAGGACATCTGTAATTCAAATATATTCAACTTTTCGTTTGATAAAACCAATTTTCAGCCACGTCTTTGTCTCAAGGTGCTGTCTTTATCTCAGTTTGGATTCAAATGTAATTTAAACACGGAGGTCGTAATTTAAATTACAGATGCAATTTAAATGTGTTGCAATTTTCTTTTCATAAAACCAATTTTCAGTGATGTGTTTATCTCAGTTTGGGTTCAGATGTTGCAATTTAAATACAGAGGTTGTAATTTAAATTGCAGATGTTGTAATTTAAATATACTCAGTTTTTCATTTGATAAAACCAATTTTCAGTGATGTGTTTATCTCAGTTTGGGTTCAGATGTTGTAATTTAAATTACAGATGTAATTTAAATATACTCAATTTTTCATTTGATAAAACAAAATTTCAGTGATAGTTTGGGTTCAGATGTTGTAATTTAAATTACAGATGTTGTGATTTAAATATACTCAATTTTTCATTTGATAAAACCAATTTTCAGTGATATCTATCTCAATTTAAGTTCAGATGTTGTAGTTTAAATACAGAGGTTGTAATTTAAATTGCAGAGGTAATTTAAATATACTCAAGTTTTCATTTGATGAAACCAATTTTCAATGATGTGTTTATCTCAATTTGGGTTCAGATGTTGTAATTCAAATGACAGATGTTGTAATTTAAATATACTCAACTTTTCATTTGGTAAAACAAATTTTCAGTGATATCTTTATCTCAATTTGAGTTCAGATGTAATTTAAATACAGATGTTGTAATTTAAATATACTCAAGTTTTCATTTGATGAAACCAATTTTCAGTGATGTGTTTATCTCAATTTGGGTTCAGATGTTGTAGTTTAAATACAGAGGTTGCAATTTAAATTACAGATGTTGTAATTTAAATATACTCAACTTTTTATTTGGTAAAACAAATTTTCAGTGATATCTTTATCTCAATTTGAGTTCAGATGTAATTTAAATACAGATGTTGTAATTTAAATATACTCAACTTTTCATTTGGTAAAACAAATTTTCAGTGATATCTTTATCTCAATTTGGGTTCAGATGTTGTAATTTAAATACAGAGGTTGTAATTTAAATTGCAGATGTTGTCATTTAAATACACTCAACTTTTCACTTGATGAAACCAATTTTCAGTGACGTTTTTGTCTCAGTTTAAGTTCACAGATCTTGCAATTTAAATTATTCCAATTTCCTTTCGATAAAGCCAATTTTCAGCGATGTCTCTCTCTCTCTCTCTCACTTTGGGTTCACAGATGTCGTAATTTAAATAGATTCAACTTTTCATTGCCTAAATTCACCCCAAAACTTTGGGAACGATGTTTCTGCAAATCCATCAATTTTTGAACCTGAAAACAATTTCGGAATATTGGCAAATCCATCCAGTTGTGCAGTTAAATGTATTTTTTATTTTATATATATATGTGTGTGTGTGATACGATTTTTATTTGCATTGCACTGGACAGCCTATAGAAAGTTTATTTTAAAAAAAACCTCTTAAACCCTGATAAATTCTTCATTATTCAGTGTTTGGATGTTTTCCTTATTGCTGTGTAACTGCTTTAAATCTTCTCCAGAAATGGCACTTTTAATAAAAAAATATTCAAATAGTTTCGTTTCTGGTGATAGATATCGCTCAGTAAAAATCTTAATTTAAATTAAATTCTGCCCTGACTCCAGGATAATTTAAATTTCATCTTCTTTGCTGAATCCCAGCAATATTTTTGGGAATATTTATCCTGTCTTTTTGAGGGTAATTTTTCC
This sequence comes from Cyanoderma ruficeps, assembly GCA_008694505.1. Lineage (NCBI taxonomy): Eukaryota > Metazoa > Chordata > Aves > Passeriformes > Timaliidae > Cyanoderma > Cyanoderma ruficeps. The sequence continues at coordinate 46,306 of VZDJ01000594.1, read as the reverse complement.
TGTTAGAGACACTCTGTGCCCAGAGAGGTTTAAAAGGTTTGAAGAAAACTTGATTTTATTTGCATTTTTTTAAGCCCTGATTGCCGGAATCGTTGCTAAAATCATTTTAATTGTAGTTTTTGTAGCGTTTTAACGAAAATCAAACGAAATCTCATTTAAGAAATTTTAAAAGAAAAAAATGTATTGAATATTCATAATTATTTGAGAACATTTAGAAAGGAAATTGCCTTTTTTAAAATATATATATATATATTTAATTTTTTTAATGGACTCTTTAATAATCTGGGGGTTTTGTAATTTATATTTATTTTGGATCATTTGAAAAGCTTTTATGATTTTTTGATTTTTTGACTTTTCGTAATTTTTAATTTTTGGGGTGAGATTTTCAAATTCTTTATTTTTGGTATATCTAATATTTTTAACTTTTTTTCAGCGGGTTTTTTAACATTTTTTATCTTTTTTCTTCTGGTGCTTTTCAGGGCTTTTCCCAGGCATTTGAATTTTCTTATTGTTTTTAAGGCAAAATATAATGATGATTATTGTTAAATAATAATAATAACAATAGCTAAATTATTATTTTTCAAGTTTAAAAATTTGACAAATCCGATTAAAAAGTTTGACAAATCCAAGCTTAAAATATTGACAAATTCCAGTTTAAAAATTTGACAAATCTGATTTAAAAGTTTGATGAATCCAACTTTAAAATTTTGGCAAATACCAGTTTCAAAATTCAACAAATCTGATTTAAAAGTTTGACGAATACAACTTTAAAATTTTGGCAAATTCAAGTTTAAAAATTCAACAAATCTGATTAAAATGTTTGACGAATCCAAGTTGAAAATTTTGATAAATTCAAGTTTAAAAATTCAACAAATCCGATTTAAAAGTTTGATGAATCCAAATTTAAAATTTTGGCAAATTCCAGTTTAAAAATTTGACAAATCTGATTTAAAACTTTCACGAATCCAAGTTTAAAATTTGGATAAATTCAAGTTTAAAAATTTGGCAAACCCAATTAAAAAGTTTGATGAATCCAAGCTTAAAATTTTGACAAGTTCAAGTTCAAAAATTCGACAAATCCAATTTAAAAGTTTGACGAACCCAAGTTTAAAATTTTGACGAATTCCAGTTTAAAAATTTGACAAATCCGATTTACAAGTTTCACGAATCCAAGTTTAAAATCTGGATAAATTCCAGTTTAAAAACTTGACAAATCCAATTTAAAAGTTTGACAAATCCAAGTTGAAAATTTTGATATATTCAAGTTTAAAAATCTGACAAGTCTGATTTAAAACTTTCACGAATCCAAGTTTAAAATTTTGACAAATTCCAGTTTCAAAATTCTACAAATCCGATTAAAAAGTTTGATGAATCCAAATTTAAAATTTTGACAAATTCAGGTTTAAAATTCGACAAACCCAATTTAAAAGTTTGACGAATCCAACGTTAAAATTTTGACAAATTCCAGTTTCAAAATTCAACAAATCCGATTAAAAATTTCAGGAATCCAAGTTTAAAATTTGGATAAATTCAAGTTTAAAAATTTGACACACCCAATTAAAAAGTTTGATGAATCCAAGCTTAAAATTTTGACAAGTTCAAGTTCAAAAATTTGACAAATCCAATTTAAAAGTTTGACGAATCCAAGTTTAAAATTTTGACGAATTCCAGTTAAAAATTTTGACAAATCCGATTTACAAGTTTCACGAATCCAAGTTTAAAATCTTGATAAATTCCAGTTTAAAAATTTGACAAATCCGATTAAAAAGTTTCACGAATCCAACTTTAAAATCTTGATAAATTCAAGTTTAAAAATTCGACAAACCCAATTTAAAAGTTTGATGAATCTAAGTTTAAAATCTTGATAAATTCAAGTTTAAAAATTCAGCAAATCCGATTTAAAATTTTGACAAATCCAAGTTTAAAGGTCTGACGAATCCAAGTTTAAAGGTCTGACAAATCCCGGTTTAAAGTTTCCCTTTGAAACGCCTCCGGCCCCGCGTGTCAAAGCTCGGCGCTGCCGGAGGGCTCGGCTCAGTCACACCCGCCTCACAATTTATTCCTCTCCGGGATTTTTTTCCTTTCTGGGCCTGAATTATTTCCCCCAGTGCCTTTTGCTGCTGCTGCAGCCGTAAATCAACTCTGAAATCGCATAAAACCCGTCAGGAGAGCCCGGCCTGACACGCGGCAATTCCCCTTTTCTTCACTCCGAGGACTGTCAGTGGTTCCTAATGACTGAAGGCTCTAAATCACAGCTCTAAATCAGCTTTTTCGGCAGCTGAAATTCGAAAATGGAAACGTTTCACCATCAGAATGTCCAAAAATATCACAGACTGTAAAATCCCAGAGTGGTTTGGGTTGGAGGGACCTTAAAACCCATTTTATTTCCCCCTTTCCACGGCAGGGACACCTTCCCCAATCCCAGGTTGAATTAAGATTAAGTTTAATTAAAAATTAATGTTAAGAATGAAGTCCCAAGATGTTGAATTAGCCTTTATTCCCCTAATTTTAAGCAAAATATTGAGGAATTTATTCTGAAATTCCAGCGTGGGAACTGAGCGTGAAACCTGAAACTGTTCTGGGTGGGACAGGGAGAGAAGAGCTTTGGGAAGGGGAGAGGTTGTGGGTCCCAGTGGTGACTGGGAGCTGATTTGGGACATCCCAGTTTGGGATCTGGGTTTGCACATCCCAGCTGTGACTGGGATCTGCTTTTGGACATCCTAGTTCAGGATTTGAGTTTCCACATCCCAGCTGTGACTGGGATCTGATTCTGCACATCCCAGTTTGCAAGTTTGCAAGTCCCAGTTTAGGATCCGAGTTTGCAGATCCCAGTTTAGGATCTGGTTTTGCACATCCCAGTTTAGGATCTGAGTTTGCCCATCCCAGTTTGGAATCTGATTTTCCACATCCCAGTTTGGGATCTGAGTTTGCACATCCCAGTTGCAACTGATCTGAGTTTGCACATCCCAGTTTAGGATCTGAGTTTGCACATCCCAGTTTAGGATCTGAGTTTGCACATCCCAGTTTGGGATCTGAGTTTGCACATCCCAGTTTGGGATCTGAGTTTGCACATCCCAGTTTGGGATCTGAGTTTGCACAGCCCAGTTGCGACTGATCTGAGTTTGTAGGTCTCAGCTGTGACTGGGATCTGGGTTTGCACATCCTAATTTGGGATCTGATTTTCCACTTCCCAGTTACACCAACACTCAGAGGAGCAGAGAGTGCAGCTGCTGCTGCTGCTTCCAGAGCCACCTTCATCCCAGGAGCAGCTTTCTCCAGAGGGAATTCTGCTCTCCAGAGGGAATTCTGCTCTCCAGAGGGAATTCTGCTTTCCAGGATGATCCCGGCACTGCACAGGGAACACCCGGGAGCAGCNGCACTGCACAGGGAGCTCCCAGGAGCAGCTTTCTCCAGAGGGAATTCTGCTCTCCAGAGGGAATTCTGCTCTCCAGGATGATCCCGGCACTGCACAGGGAACACCCAGGAGCAGCTTTGTCGAGAGGGAATTCTGCTCTCCAGAGGGAATTCTGCTCTCCAGAGGGAATTCTGCTCTCCAGGAGAATCCTGGCACTGCACAGGGAACACCCAGGAGCAGCTTTCTCCAGAGGGAATTCTGCTCTCCAAGATGATCCCAGCACTGCTCAGGGAACACCCGGGAGCAGCTTTGTCCAGAGGGAATTCTGCTCTCCAGAGGGAATTCTGCTCTCCAGAGGGAATTCTGCTCTCCAGCAGGATCCCGGCACTGCACAGGGACAATTCCCCATCTGTCAGCAGCCCATCCAGGGCTGTCATTACCCCCCAGTTTTCCTGCAGCTGCTCTGGAATTTGCTGTCCTAAGGCGAGGAATTTCTGACCCCCGGCCCTGGCTGCCGTTCAGTCCTGTAAATCTCTCTGCCCTCCATCCAGCTCTGCCAGATGATTCTGGAGATAGGAAAAGTCCCTGGATTTCAGTGGGTTTGGGGGGGTTTTTTGGTTATTTTACTGTTTAAAAAAAGAAAAAAAAAGGTGGGAAGTAACTGTTTGGAGAAGTGCCTTTGGATAAAAGGATAATCTGATGGATAAAGAAAGAAAAAGACTTTCCATAAATATCCAGGCTGCTGCTGAAATGGAGCCTAAATACCATTTTTAGGCCCATCTTTAGTTTCACCCTGAGCAGCTCCATCCTCTGCCCTCCCCAGGGACTGATGGAGGCTCCAGAGCTCTCCTCGTCTTCATCCCCTTCCTTTCTGCCCCTCGTCCCCGTGTGTTGGTTGATTATCCCAGTTTTTTATCCTTTTTTTTGTTGTTGTTGTTGCTGTGAGGAGGCTGGAGGCACCTTTGAGGCCCAGCAGAAATCCTCGCAGGGTCTTTGCAGGCTCATTTCAGGCTTTTTCAGGCCCTTTTTAGGCACTTTTCAAGCTCTAAGCTCCTTTTCAGGCTCTTTCCAGGCCTTTTTTAGGCCCGTTTCAGGCTCTAAGCTCTTTTTCAGGCTCTTTCCAGGTCTTTTTTAGGCACTTTTCAAGCTCTAAGCTCCTTTTCAGGCTCTTTCCAGGCCTTTTTTAGGCCCTTTTCAGGTTCTAAGCTCTTTTTCAGGTTCTTTCCAGGCCCTTTTTAGGCTCTTTTTGGGCTCTTTCTAAGCTCTTTTAAAGCCAGGCTCTTTTATGCCCCTTTAAAGCCATTTTTAGGCATTTTTAGCCTCTTTCTAGGCTCTTTTCAGATCCTTTCCAGGTTATTTTAGGCTCTTTTCAGGCTCTTTTTAAATGCCTTTTTCAGGCCTTTTTCAGGCTCTTTTTAGGCCCTTTCCAGATTCTTTTTGGGCTCTTTTCAGCCTCTTTCTAGGCCTTTTTTGGGGGGGCTCTTTTCAGGCTCTTTTTATGCCCTTTTCGGGTCCTTTTTTGGCCCATTTAAGGCCCTTTTCAAGCTCTTTTCAGGGTGTTTTTGGGCCCTTTTCAGGCTCTTTTTGTGCCCTTTTTAGACCATTTTTAGGCTCTTTTCAGCCTCTTTCTAGGCCTTTTTGGGGGGGCTCTTTTCAGGCTCTTTTCAGGTCCTTTCTTTGGCCCATTTTAGGCCCTTTTCAAGCTCTTTTCAGGGTGTTTTTGGGCCCTTTTCAGGCCCTTTTCAGACTCTTTTTGTGCCCTTTTTAGACCATTTTTAGGCTCTTTTCAGCCTCTTTCTAAGCTCTTTTTGGGCTTTTTTCAGATCTTTTTCAGGCCCTTCCCAGGCTCTTTTTGAGCCCTTTTCAGGCCATTTTTGGGCTCTTTTCAGCCTCTATCTAGGCCTTTTTTGGGGGCTCTTTTTTTGATTTGCAGGTGCTGCAGACGTGAGCACTGTTTGATTACGGGATAACCTCTCCCTCTCTTAAAATTCCCCTCCCCTTGAGGTCCAGGAAAACAGGATCGACTCCTGAAATCCCGCAAGAATCCTGCCAGAAATTCCCCCACTAATATAACATCCCCCATAAATCACTCTGCGCGAGCAAATTGCTCTTGGAGGCATTTTGTTTCATGTTCCCCTTCCCTCCCCTCTACTCTCCACCATCAATCTTGAAGACAGTGATCTCCTTCCAGCCTTTCAGATTAACAAGATAAATTATTCACTAATGTGTTGGAAAAACGAGTTAGAACTCCCAAACGCCGCTCGGAGTGTCCCGAATCCCTGGAAAAGGGCCGGGGGCTGCTGGTCCTTGTAAAGTTGCTCTCAAAAAGTTTGGTTTGAAGAGTTTTTTGCTGCTCTGGGAGTGTCCAAGGCCAGGTTGGAGGGGGTTTGGAGGAACCCGGGATGGTGGAAGGTGTGGAATGGTGGAGGGGGGGAATGGGGTGAGCTTCAAGGTCCTTCCCAAGCCAACTTTCATGGTCCTTTCCAACCCAACCTTCAAGGTCCTTCCAACCCAACCTTCAAGGTCCTTCCCCACCCAACCTTCAAGGTCCTTCCCAACTCAACTTTCAAGGTCCTTTTCAACCCAACCTTCAAGTTCGTTTCCAACCCAACCTTCAAGGTCCTTCCAACCCAACCTTCAAGGTCCTTCCCAACCCAGCTTTCAAAGTCCTTCCCAACCCAACCCATTCCACGAATCTGTTGTGCACAGGCTGAATTGATTGTCCCCTGTCAGCCTTCAAGGACCTTTCCCTCTGATCCTGTCAGGGAATGTCCGTGGGTTAAGGAGCTCCTGCCTCTGGACCTATCTGTGATGTTGTGAGGTTTGAGCTCTGCTCTTTGTTCCCCCTCCCTCTGATGTTTTTCCTTCTCTGCTGCTTGAGCCCCTTCCTCTCTCTCTCTCTCTTTCCTGCCCTGTCCCAAATCCGTGTGGGTGTCTGCAGGGCAGAGGGTCAGGGAAGCAGGACAGGGAGGTGAAAACCAGGGAAAAGCAGGAGGGAGAAGGTGAGGCTGAAGAAAGAAATCTGGGCAGATGAGGATCACAAGATCTGGGAAAAGGATCCCCTTTTCCAATGGATCTGTTCCAGTGGCCAGCTGCACTGAGCTGGGAGGATTAAATCCCTGAGCTGGGAGAAGCAGGGATGCACAGGAGCAGGAGGATTAAAGCCCTGAGCTGGGAGGATTAAATCCCTGAGCTGGGAGGAGCAGGGATGCACAGGAGCAGGAGGATTAAAGCCCTGAGCTGGGAGGATTAAATCCCTGAGCTGGGAAGATGAAATCCCTGTGCTGGGAGAAGCAAGGATGCACAGGAGCAGGAGGATTAAAGCCCTGAGCTGGGAGGATTAAATCCCTGAGCTGGAAGGATTAAATCC
>VZDJ01000594.1:16241-34405 GCA_008694505.1 Cyanoderma ruficeps | reverse complement strand
TCCCAGCTGCTGATCCAGAAGCGCTTCTCCTGTGGAGCGTTTTCCTTCCAGCAAAAAGTCTCCCAGCTCTTTTTTTTTAAAAATTATTATTTATTCCCTGTTTTTCCCAGCTGCTGATCCAGAAGCGCTTCTCCTGTGGAGCGTTTTCCATCCAGCAAAAAGTCTCCCAGCTCTTTTTTTTTTAAAATTATTATTTATTCCCTGTTTTTCCCAGCTGCTGATCCAGAAGCGCTCCTTCTGCGGAGCATTTTCCATCCAGCAAAAAAAAATCTCCCAGCTGGAGTTTCCACACTCAGCCCCTGCCTCTGGAATTTTCTTCCTGGCTCAGGAGAGGCTGGCAGAGCAGGAAAAACTCCCCGGGAGTCGTTGGCCGAAATCTGGCTCTCGTTGGGCACGTTAAAGTCGGAGTTTAGAAATCGTGGGGTGTTGTTCAAACAGACCACACACCTCCAAAGCTCCAAACCCGTTCCTTGAACGTTTCCACGTTCCCACGTCTCCTCTGGGCAACCTGGAATTGTTTCTCCACGCCTTTTGCCCCTTGAAATGTTCCTATTTTTTTCCCCCTCCAGCTTTCCTTTACCTGCCCATATTTCTTGCCTCACTCTTCCCTGGAATATTTCTTTGTTTATTTGAGGTATTATTTTATTTTTTTTTAATTGAACTAGAGGTATGTGTGTTGTTCTATCACCCTGTTTCTCTCAGTCCAAGAGGAATTGTGTTTTGGGAATTACCGTGGAAAATTAAGGGATGTGCTGAATTCTTTTTATTTTTGAGGCGCTTTGCTGTTTGGGGTGTTAAAGTGGATGGAATGAGAATCCATAATGATCAGATTTTTGGGTTTTTTCCCTCTGTTCAAATGATTCCTAAAGCAGGAAGCCTGAAGGGAAACGAGGGTGACAGGAATTCCCGGTTTATCCCGTTCTCCCTTCAGTGCTGGGGTTTAATGACGTGGTCCCACTTTTACTGCTGGGAAAACAATCAAATGCTGGAGACCAGCAACACCACGGCTTCTTCCTCTTATTCCTTCTGCAGGGCTGGAAAATTCAGTCTCCAGATTGCTCCTTCTGCCCCCGAGTATCTGCTGGAGGTTATTAATTACGACGCTGTTAATTATGTCGCCGATTCCAGGTGAAGCCCAGGGCTGTTGGGGCCTGCAGGGACCTCAACCCCACGTCTGCGACGTCCCCGTGGAACACCAGAAGTTTGGGATTCACCTCCCAGGGGCGTTTTCCTGGGATCTGCTCCCGAAGGAGTTCGTTGGGTGGGATTTTGGTGGCGGATTTTGAGCTCCAAGTGTCCAGACTCGGTATTTGGATGGTGTTTCTTGGGCGTGAGTTTTAGTGTTTTGGGGTCGATTTTTGGGCTCTTTCCCGCTGGCTCTGCTGGGCGTCGGTGCCGCTCCCTGGGGTCAGCACACGAACTCCTCCACTCCTCAGGTCTGGAGGAATTGGGGGACACCTGGAGGGTCACGTCATTTGGAAAACCTTGGGATGCAGCCCTGGGATTTCTGGGATTCCAGCACACGGGGCCAGGTCATATCCATCCTCTCATCCACCCAATCCTTCTCCTCAGGGCTGCTCCAACACCCAGCTCCAATTCTACCCCCCCAGAGGTGCTTTGTCCTCCAAAATCTTGGTCTAAATCCAAAAGTTTCTAGAGAATGAATCCCTCTTCGGGGATTACCTGCAATAACCAAACTGTTTTTCCAGAAACACCAAATGCTGGGTGCTCTTTACCTCAGCAAAGATTAAAACTGGCAGAAGGCTTTACCAAAAAAAAAAGGAGAAAGCAAAATGTCATTTTTGACATTTTGCCAGACGTGTTTTATTTGCTGCTGATGGTGGAGAGCTGTAAATAGCAATAATAAGTTATATTTACCAGCAGAATTACTGATCTGAGACACAGATAAAGCCCAGCTTTGTGCTAGGCTAGACTAGGTCTAGTGAACACAGAAAATGAAATTATTACAGTCCCGGTTTAGCTCTTTCCCCAGCGTTTGGGGGGAATTTGAGGAACCCCTTACAGCAGCTGATTGTGCTAAAAAAAGAGAATAAATCAGCTTTCATCTCCCTCAGGCATGAGCTGAGCATTCATGAGCCAGAAATGAATAAACTCCATTGAGAGCTGGCCCAGAAGGCGAGGGCTGAGCGGTGGGACACTGCTGGATTCATTCCTGGCCACTCAGGGAGGGTCTGGAGAGGTGTGAGAATGAAAATCTATTTTTGCCGAGTGCCCAGAGGCACAGGCACAACCCTCCAGGCCATCCCTGGAGGAGCAGGCGTCCCTCAGCACAAGGACAAGGCCGGGGTTTGTCCTCAGCAGAGCTCAAGTGTCCCTCTCCGAGCGCCAATTCTTTCATGTCGTGTTTTAGATTAATGAGTTAATAATTGCTGTGAATAATTGGCTTTTGATGGTCCAGGATTTCCCAGTTTGCCTTGGCTTGAGACACCCCAGCATTTACTGGGCTGTTCTGTTGATGCTGCCCCAAACACCCCAAATTCCCCAAATCAGGGCTCAGACTCGGCATCTGGGAGGGAAATCTTTCCCAAACAATCACCCAACTTTAATTTTATTTTTTTTTTAATGCTTGGCATCAGTAATTCCTTTAATCCTCCCCTCTGCATGGGAATCTTATAACACTGCCCAATTTATTTAGTTGCTGATGTGATTTTATGAGTTATCCTTGTCTTGAGACACCCCAGCACTCACTGGGTTGTTCTGGTTGGTGCTGCCCCAAACACCCCAAATTCCCCAAATCAGGGCTCAGACTCGGCACCTGGGAGAGAAATCTTTCCCAAACAATCACCCAACATTTTTTCTCCTTTTTTTTCAATGCTTGACATCAGTAATTCCTTTAATCCTCACCTCTGCATGGGAATCTTATAAGGCTGCACAGTTTATTTAGTGGCTGACGTGATATTATGAGTTATCCTTGGCTTGAGACACCCCAGCACTCACTGGGCTGTTCTGGTTGGTGCTGCCCTAAACACCCCAAATTCCCCAAATCAGGGGCCAGACTCAGCACCTGAGAGAAAAATCTTTCCCAAACAATCACCCAGCATAATTTTTTTATTATTTTTTTCAATTCTTGACATCAGTAACTCCTTTAATCCTCACCTCTGCCTGGGAATCTTATAACACTGCCCAATTTATTTAGTGGCTGATGTGATTTTATGAGTTATCCTTGGCTTGAGACACCCCAGCACTCACTGGGCTGTTCTGGTTGGTGCTGCCCCAAACACCCCAAATTCCCCAAATCAGGGCTCAGACTCGGCACCTGGGAGAGAAATCTTTCCCAAACAATCACCCAACATTTTTTCTCCTTTTTTTTCAATGCTTGACATCAGTAATTCCTTTAATCCTCACCTCTGCATGGGAATCTTATAAGGCTGCACAGTTTATTTAGTGGCTGACGTGATATTATGAGTTATCCTTGGCTTGAGACACCCCAGCACTCACTGGGCTGTTCTGGTTGGTGCTGCCCTAAACACCCCAAATTCCCCAAATCAGGGGCCAGACTCAGCACCTGAGAGAAAAATCTTTCCCAAACAATCACCCAGCATAATTTTTTTATTATTTTTTTCAATTCTTGACATCAGTAACTCCTTTAATCCTCACCTCTGCCTGGGAATCTTATAACACTGCCCAATTTATTTAGTGGCTGATGTGATTTTATGAGTTATCCTTGGCTTGAGACACCCCAGCACTCGCTGGGCTGTTCTGTTGATGCTGCCCCAAATACCCCAAATCAGGGCTCAGACTCGGCATCTGGGAGAGAAATCTTTCCCAAACAATCACCCAACATTTTTTCTCCTTTTTTTTTCAATTCTTGACATCAATAGCTCCTTTATTCCTCACCTCTGCATGGGAATCTTATAAGGCTGCACAATTTATTTCATGACTGACGTGATTTTACGAGTTATTGGCTTGAGACACCCCAGCACTCACTGGGCTGTTCTGGTTGATGCTGCCCCAAACACCCCAAATTCCCCAAATCAGGGCCCAGACTCAGCACTTGGGAGAGAAATCTTTCCCAAACAATCACCCAGCATAATTTTTTTATTATTTTTTTCAATGCTTGACATCAGTAACTCCTTTAATCCTCCCCTCTGCCTGGGAATCTTACAACACTGCCCATTTTGTTCCGTGACTGACGTGATTTTACGAGTTACTCTCAGGATGGGGCTTCACACAAAGGTTGGGGATCACCCTGTGCGTGCACACACAGGCAGGGAGGGGTTCCCTCCTGTGGATCCTGCTGGAAGAAACTGATTCATCTCAACCCCTGCTCAAGGAGCCATTGTGAGCTCCTCATCTCCCTGCAGGAGCACAAAGCTTCCCCAAGACCTAGAGCCCTTCTAATCCTCATTCTGGGCTGGGATTTCTTGATTCCTGTCAAACTTTTCATCTCCTTGATGTTCTCAGAGCCTCGCTGCTCCTTTTCCCCCTGGGCAGAGCTCCTGGTTTTGTTGTGATTGATCCCTCGGGAGGATTCAGAAGCCCTGAGAGCAGCAGGCAGGTTGTTCTGTTCTGTTCGTGGGGAGAATTCTGGAAATAATTAGGGCGTGTCATTAAATCCCACACGTCAGGTGAGGGTTTTGGGTCTGGTGGATGGTTTGAGCTGAGTCAGGAGGGTGTCCACCCTCTGTCAGCAATGCTCAGGGTCTGTCCCACTCTTCTGATCTCCAGAAGGAGATTCCTTTTCTCCACTCATCTATTTTTGGGATGAGGTCGGCTCTCTCCTCCCTCTGAGTATTTGCTGGGCCTCAGCCACTTCCACAGCTGCCACCTGATAAAATCCAGGGAGATGCTTCCTCTCACTAAAACAGGGCAGATTAAATGGAATTTTAGGAAGGAATTCTTCCCTGAGAGGGTGCCCAGATTTGTTGTGGCTGCCCCTGGATCCCTGGAAGTGTCCCAGGCCAGGTTGGAGCAGCCTGGGACAGTGGAAGGTGTCCCTGCCCATGGAATGGGATGAGCTTTAAGGTCTCTTCCCACCCAAATTGTGGGAATTCTTGGCCCCAGCAATGCCACAGCTTCTTTTCCCGCAGGGAATTCCCAGCTCCTGCCCTCTCCATCCCAGTGCCTGCTCAGCACTGAGCTCTGGCCTCCACACCCAGCTCTGACTCAGTCCTGACACCCCAAATCTGCCTCTCAAATCTCCTGCCCGAGCACTTCAGGGTCCAGAGCCAGCCCAGCCCTGCTCCTGCAGCAGGGCAAGGACAGGGATCATTCCACACAGGGATTTGTCCCTTTATTCCCTTAAAAGCTTTCCCCAAATATTTTTATTCATTGTCTGTTCTTCTAGGCCTCCCTCCAGTCATTTTTTCCAGTCCTCCTCCAGCCTTACTCTGAATTTTTGGGACACAGTGCTCTGAGGAGGTGTGTCCTTAGCCCCGACTCAGTGCTCAATTCCACAACGTTTTTCATGCAAAAGCCCAAGGAATTTTTTAAAAATTAATATTTATACTTTAGTAACCCTAAGAGGAAAACATGGACGTCTCCAAGATGCCGTGTAGGTAAAAAAGGAAGAGATTAATTCCAGATTTGGGGTGGACTTGGCAGCTTTTTCGGGGAGTGATCAATGTTTATGTCGACAGAGCAAATTTTAGGAGAAAATTCTTCCTCCAGAGGGTTGTGGGGCACTGGAACAGGAATGGGCAAAGCCCCAAGGCTGCCCAGAGCTCCGGGAATGTTTGGACAACGCTCTCAGGAAGGATTTTTGGGATATCCCCTGCAGGGCCAAGGTTTGGACTGGATGATCCTGGGGGAATCCCTTCCAGCTCAGCATCTTTGGGATTATAAATGGAATTATGCAGAGGAGGGCACGTGGCAGAGCTCAAACCCCCGCGGTCAGGAGCAGCCAGGGACCTGAGGGAGGCTCCTTGTTGGAGATTCTCTTCCCAAGAACATCGGGAGAGGAAACGGGAGCAGCAGGGAGCAGGAAAGACCGGTGCAGCTCCTGCTGTGTGTGCTGGGAGTGAGGATGGCAGTGGGAGACAGGAGCTGATGTCAGGAGCAGCCAGGGACCTGAGGGAGGATCCTTTTTGGAGATTCTCTTCCCAAGAACATCTGGAGAGGAAACAGGAGCAGCAGGGAGCAGGAAAAACTGGTGGAGCCCCTGATTTGTGTGCTGGGAGTGAGGATGGCAGTGGGAGAGAGGAGCTTCTCCCAGGAGCACCCGGGGACCTGAGGGAGGCTCCTTGTTGGAGATGCTCTTCCCAAGAACATCGGGAGAGGAAACGGGAGCAGCAGGGAGCAGGAAAGACCGGTGGAGCTCCTGATTTGTGTGCTGGGAGTGAGGATGGCAGTGGGAGGCAGGAGCTGGAGCTTCTCCCAGGAGCATTCCTGCTTTTTTTTTTTTTTTGGAGCAGCTTTCAGCTNGAGCTCAGCCTGCCGAGACACAGCCGCGACTCCGGTGTGATAAAACCTCATTACCGCCCTTAAAACCTGCGAGGAGAGGAGATAAACCCGGCTGGAGGCTGGCTCGGGAGGAGAGCCCGCAGCCCCGGGGTTTGGCCGGGGGGAAGCTCTGGGAAGCCCGTGCTGGGATCCAGAGCCGGGGAGACGCTCCCGGCTGGAGCAGGAGCTGGAACTCGCCGGCCGGTGACCCTCGGGAAGAGCAGCACCAGCCCCTCAGGAGCGGAAAAACGGGAAAAAAGGGTAAAATCCCGCAGCCTGGAATGTTTGTGCTTCGCTGACGGATGGTGCTGGCTCCCGGCTCGCAGGATTCCTCTCCTCGGCTGCCAATTCCCTGCGCTTTGGAACTTATCCTGCGCCATCCGTAGATTTATTTTTATTTTTTTTATTCCCTCGCTGGAAGGAAGAGGAGCAGGATAACCGGCTGATTGTTGGATCTGTCCACGGCGGGCCGGAATAACGCGGCACCTCGTTTTTAATGGAGCGCCGAGGAAAGCTGGAGCTCAGCACAATTCCCTCCTGCCCGCCGCAGATCCTAATCTCGCCTTCCCAGCCCAGCCGAGCGGGCACTGCCGCTCCATGAGCCGCTCCCGGCAGGGAGGCCAGCCCAGCCTGCTCCCGCATCCCTGGATCCCAAATTCCCGGCTCCCGCATCCCTGGATCCCAAATTCCCGGCTCCCGCATTCCCGGCTCCCGCATTCCCCGATCCCACATTCCCTGATCCTGCATTCCCTGCTCCCCCATTCCCAGATCCCAAATTCCCGGCTCCCACATTTCCCGGCTCCCGCATTCCCGGCCCCCGGGCTGCCCCGTCCGCCGAGGGAGCGATGGAAAATCCCTGAGCCAGCGGCTGGAAAATCCGTGCGGCAAAGGTACGTCCCTGTCTCTGTTTAAACCCCCCAAATCCCTTCTTTCCACCCCTTTTCCCCATTATTTTCCCTATTGTTTTCCCTGTTATTTTCCCTGTTGTTTTCCCTATTGTTTTCCCTATTCTTTTCTCTATTGTTACAGCGAAAAAAAGCGAATTTTTTTTAAAAATTTTATTTTCTTGTTTTTAGTCGGAAAGTCACTCGGGTTGACACGCGCTTAACGAAACAAACCCGTGCCTGTGCCGGGTTAAAGGGAAAATGTCCATTTTCCCATTTTCCCTTCGTTCAGCCCCGGCTCGGCCATTCCAGCTGGATTCGGGGAGCAGAACCAGCCCCGCGTTTGCGGCGGAATCAGCCCCGGGGCGAGCTGGAGGAGTTTTCCCCCAGTGTTTGGAACCAAACACCGCCTTTTCCTCCCAAATTCCCTGTTTTTGGGGGGGTCCCAGCCCCAGGAGAGGGTTCTCCGGGTGTTTTTTGGCTCGGGAGAGGGGAGGGAGGCGCTGCCGGGGCTGGTCCTGCCCCGCTCCCCAGCGGAGCTCTGGGGTTTGGCAGGAGCCTGGCGGCGCGATTATCATCGTTTTTTTAAATTTTTATTCATTTTCCTGAGAGGCTCTTTATGGAAATGGGGCTCTTCACGAGTTGTTTTCCCAATGAAAGCGAAGGGAATAATTGTATTTGTTGGGAGTGAAAGAGAATCGCGGTGCTGCTGCTGAAGAGTTTCCTGCTCATTTCCCTTGTTAATTAAAAAACCGCTGCTCTCTAAAGAGTCGTGGAATATTTTGGGTTGGGAGGGATCTTAAGGCTCATCCCATTCCAATCCCTGCCGTGGGCAGGGACGCCTTCCACTGGTTGCTCCAAGCCCCCTCCAGCCTAGCTTCGGATTAAATTAAATTAAAAATTGAATTAATTTCATAGATAAATAATTGTGTTTCCGGTTGTAGCCAGTGTTTGTGCTCTTTCCTGCTAAAGCGGAGGGAATATTCCCAATTTCCTAATAATTATTAAATCCTGTTCCTAAACATCACTCACCAATACAACGAGCTGGAGAATTCTTTTCTACAATTCTTTTCTATATCCACATTATTTCTCCTGGATTTTGGGAATTTTCACTTGGCAATGGACACGGGCAGGTCTGAAAACCTGCCCAGATTGTGGGAGTCCCTGCAGGAATTTCCATCCTTTGTAATCCACATTGGTTTTTTTTTTTTTTTCCCAGTGTCAGGAGCCCAGGCTGTGGTTCATTCTTTAAAATCACTTCAAGATTCATTTTCGGACCACACCAGCTGCTGGGCTGATGGATTGGGAATTTCCAGGGGGCAGAACCAGCGCAGTAAATGTATTTTCTATATAAAAAATAATTATTCTGTTGCTTCAGCGAGCTCGCTCTGCGGGAATCGTGGTAAACCACGGAGATCCCAGTGGGAAGCGGGTGGAAATCCCCGCTGTGACCATCGACACACCTTCAGAACAACCTCTGCTGGATTTTTCTCTGCTTTTATCGCTCGTTTTGCACCGAGACGGGAGGACCTGGCTGGCTCGGGGCTGGCGCTGGTGGTGTCAGGAGGTCAGGGGGGCTCCACATCCCGCGGGGATTTCAGAGCTCTGCGTTATTTTCCCGCTGTGGAACCTCAGTGGAGCAATTCCCTCTGGAAGCAGCACAGGAAAAACACAAATTTTTAATGTTTTTGCTGGGTGGTGGTCAGCGCTGAGCTCTCAGGGTCCAGCTGTACCAGGGACGGGGTGTGGGGATGAGGTTTCTCCTCCGCCAGCTCCGCGTTTTCTCGGCGCCGGGACGAGCCGGAGACAAACCCTCGGTGGGACAAATGATCCCAAAATGATTTAGCTCATTAGCACCGCTGGGATAATTCCCAACATCCACTGGTTAGTTACGCAAACACCAAGGACAGGGTTTAACCAAGCTTGCCCTGGGGTCTAACCCCGCCACCGCCCACAGCCCCAGGAGGTGCCAGCAGGGAGGGAATCCAACCCTTCCCATTCCCACTGGATTTTTTTTTTATTTTTAGGACAGTGCTGACACCAAAAAAAAACCCCTGAAAAGTCCTGCTGGCCGTGTTACAGTGGGAGGCTTGTTCCCTGTAAATCTAAAGCGTTATTTATGCGTCAGCGATCCGGCGGTTTCATTATTTGGCGCTCGCGTGTCTGATCTCCGGGGCTGATTTCCCGCCACTCTCTGGTGTAAAAGTGAAGGATAAGTTACAGCGGGGCTTGGAAATCGAATTAATTATTTGCTTTCAGCCCCGCTCGTCGGCGGGGTTGGGGTTTTCCAATGGAAACCCAAGTTGCGTCCCGAGACGTGTTGGTCAGTCCGGTTTCTCGCGGCCTGGGTGAATAAAGGGATTGAAGGAGCGCTAAAAAGAAATGCTGGACGTCCCTCAAGATGATTTTTAGGACCCGAGGGCAGGAAGTTCTGACCCCCCCTCATTTCCCCGCCCCGTGTTGCTCCTCACGTCTGTCAGAGCGATGTGATGGAACGGGCGGAGCGAGTCCTTGGGGTCAAGTGATCCCAGGGCCGAGCTCGGCCGCGGGGAGCTCTGGGGAGAGCTGGAAGTGTCTGCCGGTGCTGCTGCTGCTCTGGCTCCATCAAACTCGCTCAGCCAGGCCCATTTAGCGAAAATGAACTCATTTAGCTCGAAAACAAACTGTTATTTCAGCCCCGGGGCGGCTGACGTGGGCCCTGGGTGAAAGGTGCCGTGTCTGCCTTGCTGATTGGGATCTGCCTTTGGAAAGAGATCTTGGCTTGGTGGGAACACAAGGAGGAGGTGGCCAGGTAGAATTTCGGGTGGCTCTTTGCCAGCCTGGAGAGATTTTTTTTTACCTCACACAATCCCTCCTTGTGGTGTAATGGGAGAGGAAGAGCAAGAGTACAAATAAACCCCACGATTACAACACCACTTTTTAAAAATTATTTTGAATTCCACGATTTTTTTTTTTTTTGGTAGTTTGAATGGCAAGACGAGCTGGAAATCCATTTTTTTTCCCTACAAAATAAATAATTCCTCGGGGGTTTTTTTTTCCCCTGTCCTAGACCCCGGTGAGTTTTCTGTGTTCTTTGTGGCGTGGTGTGACCTACTCAGAGAGGAGCAGAGTCCTTATCCCTCCGTGGCCATATGTTCCCAGAAATAATCATGGTTTTCCATCAGGGCTGCTATTCGGGGCTCTCCCCCGTCCGCTTGGCTGCGTTTTTACAAATCCGCCGCGGAAATTTCACGGCGCTCGGAGGAGAAACGTGTGTCAGGAGGCAGGACCCCATCCGCCACCGACAATACAGGATTGTTCCCCCCATAAAGATCTGTCTCGGACATCTGCACGCCCCGTAAACCCGCGGTTTATCCCTTGGCACGTGTTAAACCGGGGGGGAAAGGCTCGGCATGAACGGCCGTTTGTTCACGGCCCGGTTGTGCCTACGTGATCCCAGCTCAGCCCGTTCTGCGGCCATTCCCTGTGAATCCACAATATTCCCATTTATCGGGCCGCCGGCAGTGCCAGGGCTGGGAGTTAAGAGCGGGGCTGTCTCCCAGGGGACGCTGCAGATGCGCTCAGCTGAGCCTCCTCCCCGGCCTTGGCTTCGCTGGGGAACTCGGGGAATCCTTCGTGGGAGCCTCGGAGTCGGGATGGATTTGGGATGATGCCGTAGAATATCCCTCCTGCTGCTCCGTCGGTGTGTGTCCCTGAGTAAGCTCTTCCAGGGGCTCCCTAATTTTATGTGAATTGCTAAATGTTCTATATAATTTGCTAAATATTCTACATAAATTGCTAAATATTCTATCTAAATTGCTAAATATTCTATATAAACTGCGGAATATTCTACATAAAATGCTAAATATTCTATATAAATTGCTAAACATTCCATATAAATTGCTAAATATTCTATGCAAACTGCGGAATATTCTACATAAAACGCTAAATATTCTATATAAATTGCTAAATATTCTATATAAACTGAAGAATATTCTACCTAAACTGCTAAATATTCTACATAAACTGCTAAACATTCTATATAAATTGCTAAATGTTCTATATAAACTGCAGAATATTCTATATAATTTGCTAAATATTTTACATAATCTGCTAAATATTCTACTAAACTGCTAAATATTCTATATAAATTGCTAAATGTTCTATATAAACTGATAAATATTCTATATTAAATGCTCAATACCCTATATAAACTGCTAAATATTCTACATAAACTGCTAAATATTCTACATAGACTGCTAAATATTCTACACAATCTGCTAAATATTCTATATTAAATGCTCAATATTCTCTATAAACTGCTAAATATTCTATATAAACTGCAAATTATTCTACATGAACTGCTAAATATGGTAGGAAAAGGCAGGAGGAAATGCCTCAACTATAATTAAAATCTGATCACGCTTTCCTTTTATGCCTTTTGTTCGTTTAATACCAATTATTCCTGTATTTTATCAAATTCTCAGCGTTTTCTGTTTAAATTTGAGGGGTTTTTTTTGTTTTTTTTTCCCGTTCTCTTCCTCTACGAGCACCTTTAATAGAATTACTCCAATTCCTCCCAGGGAATTGTGCCTGCAATTATTTCCTCTCCGTCAAGCCTGAGCTTTCGTGTGTCTCTGCTTTCCTCTCCTGAGCTGCTGTGCAGACCAATTACGACTCTCAGGCAGGTGGGATGATGATCCCTGTGGATACCGCAGGGATCTGGCTGGAAAAATTGGGAAGGGAAATATTTCAGCATCAGGGCAGGCTGCAGAATTCCTGGGGTTTGTCCCGGGGATGGAGTTCCCCTGCTAAGGGATGTGCCGTGCTAAAATTAAAAATACAAAAGTATCAATCCAGGTTAACAGAGGAAATGGTTGGGATTCAGGATTGGTTTGTAGTGCAGGGAATAAAATGACTCTGGAAAAGTGGGAGTCGTGGAAGGAGAGTGTTTTCCTGCTGGTTTATATCCCGAAATGCGGAAGGCTGCGCACTCCTAATCTTGCCGAATTTTGAGCTTATTAAATGTGGGTTTTAATGTGCCCTGGGGCAATTTTTAAAAAAAAATTCCTCAAAAATATCTTTTCTCAGGAAATTTCCTGAACTGCTGCTCTTCATCCTTATTAATTAATTAACTTACTGATTATGTTCTCCTCCCTAAATAATTGGAAATTTCTAACTCCAGCCCCTGTTGCCTTTCACTGTCATCATTCCTTTATCCAGGCAGAGATTCCCAGCTGGAATCACCTCTCAGAGTGAGTCCAGTGTTTTCCTGCTCTGCTCCCGGAGCGCAGCTGGGGTGATTTCAGCTCATTGTGCCACGAAATTCACGCTTCCGTGATGGAAATCAGGAATTTCTGGGTCTGGCTGGTGGAAGGAAGGGCTCGACAAGCTCATTTTTGGAGATTAATCACCTACCAGGTGGATTTTTAATGTAAATAGTGTGTGTGTGGGAGAGAGGGTGGAGTTATGCTGTAAATATATTCCTCAAAGTCACCTGAAAATGAGGTTGGGAGGAAGGAGAAAGACAAGCAAATCAAAATATTCCTAATTTAAACTCCTGGATTCCTCTTTGCCAGCTCCTTCAGATTTTAATTTACTTGTTGTTCCACATCCACTCAAACACAGTTTTTTGAATAAACGAATCCCATCGGGTTACCCTTTCGACGTTATTTTTGAGGAATCGAATAAAACACTTAAAAAAATATAAAAAAAACCTTAAAAAGCACTTATTAAAATTTGTTCATAAGATAAATTTGGGCAGATGTGCCTCAGCAGCGTTCCCGACGAGCCCTGGTGGGACAGGGAACAATGGCTCTTGTCCCCAGAAGAATGGGAGCCCTTGACGTCCCGAGACCTCGCCCTGTGCATCTGCTGCTCCAGTCACGGGGTCCCGTGGGCTCTCCTGGCCACCATCCCGAGAGGCAGCGCTTTTAATTTAATTTTTAATTTAATTTTTAATTTAATTTTTCATTCCACCTCCCCAAATATTGATTTAATAGGGGCTGAGCCACGCGCAGTTTATTTAGGGTTGATTTTTGTAGTCGTGTAAGTGATATTTGAGCGTCCCCACATCAGGCTTGTGGTAAATCAAAATATACGAAACCAAATGGATCATTTGAACTTTTAGATTTTATTTTTTTTTAGATTTTTTTTTAAAGATATCACTGTGTTTTTTATACGAATTTGGCCTATTCTGTTATCGTGTACATTGAAATATTTAACCGGGGTTGCATTTATTTTTCCACCTTTTGTTTTCTACCGAGCTCTTTGTTTCGCTGCACCGCCAGCCCTTTCCCCAAGCTTTAACATTTCACCAGAGGGAGTTCAGTTTGTTTTCCTGGGATTCTCACACTCACGTAACGAGATTCTGAAGCCAAACCGGCGCGCGGGGTCGGATCTCACGGAAATCCCGCCTGCTTTTTAGGGCTCTCCTTGTTCCCAGACGTACATTTGGGGCTAAACTGCCGGGGGAAGCAGATGCCAGTCTGCACATATTAAGAGTTAATATCTCTTGAGATGTCTTCATGCTCTTAAGGAGCTTCCAGCCCTCTCCAGGAAGATCCAAGGGGCCGGCGAGGGCGGCGCCGGCGCCGGAGGAGCGGGTGAGCGCGGGCTTGGAAGCCATCCCTAAATATCCAGCGTGGATCCTTGGGATACCCGTTGGGATTTGTTGGAATTTTATTTTTCAAGGATGTTATTTGGTGGATAAGCCAGAATAATTTGGTGGATAAAATAATTTGGTGGATAAAATAATTTGGGGTGCTGGAGGAGCGGGTGAGCGCGGGCTTGGGAGTCATCCTTGGGATACCCACTGGGATTTCTTGGAATGGTTTTTTTCAAGGACGTTATTTGGTGGGTCAGAGGTTTTTGGGGCGCTGGAGGAGCGGGTGAGCGTGGGCTTGGGAGCCATCCCTAAATATCCAGCATGGATCCTTGGGATACCCACTGGGATTTGTTGGAATTTTATTTTTCAAGGAGGTTATTTGGTGGATAAAATAATTTGGGGCACCAGAGGAGCAGGTGAGCGCAGGCTCGAGAGTCATCCCTAAATATCCAGCGTGGATCCTTGGGATACCTGCTGGGATTTCTTGGAATTTTATTTTTTTAGGGGGTTATTTAGTGGGTCAGAGGTTTTTGGGGTGCCGGAGGAGCGGGTGAGCGCGGGCTTGGGAGCCATCCCTAAATATCCAGCGTGGATCCTTGGGATACCCGCTGGGATTTCTTGGAATTTTATTTTTCGAGGAGGTTATTTGGTGGGTCAGAGGTTTTTGGGGCGCCGGAGGAGCGGGTGAGCGCGGGCTTGGGAGCCGTCCGTAAATATCCAGCATGGATCCTTGGGATACCCGCTGGGATTTCTTGGAATTTTGTTTTTCGAGAGGGTTATTTGGTGGGTCAGAGGTTTTTGGAGCGCCGGAGGAGCGGGTGAGCACGGGCTCGAGAGTCATCCCTAAATATCCAGCGTGGATCCTTGGGATACCCGCTGGGATTTCTTGGAATTTTATTTTTCAAGGAGGTTATTTGGTGGGTCAGAGGTTTTTGGGGCGCCGGAGGAGCGGGTGAGCGCGGGCTTGGGAGCCGTCCGTAAATATCCAGCATGGATCCTTGGGATACCCGCTGGGATTTCTTGGAATTTTGTTTTTCGAGGGGGTTATTTGGTGGGTCAGAGGTTTTTGGGGTGCCAGAGGAGCGGGTGAGCGCGGGCTTGGGAGTCATCCCTAAATATCCAGTGTGGATCCTTGGGATACCCACTGGGATTTCTTGGAATGGCTTTTTTTCAAGGAGGTTATTTGGTGGATAAGCAAAAATAATTTGGTGGATAAAATAATTTGGGGCGCTGGAGGAGCGGGTGAGCACGGGCTTGGGAGCCATCCCTAAATATCCAGCATGGATCCTTGGGATACCTGCTGGGATTTCTTGGAATTTTGTTTTTTTAGGGGGTTATTTGGTGGGTCAGAGGTTTTTGGGGTGCCAGAGGAGCGGGTGAGCGCGGGCTTGGGAGTCATCCCTAAATATCCAGTGTGGATCCTTGGGATACCCACTGGGATTTCTTGGAATGGCTTTTTTTCAAGGAGGTTATTTGGTGGATAAGCAAAAATAATTTGGTGGATAAAATAATTTGGGGCGCTGGAGGAGCGGGTGAGCACGGGCTTGGGAGCCATCCCTAAATATCCAGCATGGATCCTTGGGATACCTGCTGGGATTTCTTGGAATTTTGTTTTTTTAGGGGGTTATTTGGTGGGTCAGAGGTTTTTGGGGCGCCGGAGGAGCGGGTGAGCGCGGGCTCGGGAGCCATCCGTAAATATCCAGCATGGATCCTTGGGAAACCCACTGGGATTTCTTGGAATTTTATTTTTCGAGGAGGTTATTTGGTGGGTCAGAGGTTTTTGGGGTGGCCATGGAGGTAGGGACGAGGATGGGGTTTGTGGGGAGTGAAAAGGTTGGGGGTTCCTCACATCCCAAGGGAAGGTGGAGCGGCCTTGTCGTCCTCATTTTACCTCCTGTCCCTGCTGGGTGATGAGTGCGTGTCCCACCACGGAGAAATATACGGAAAATACATCTAAAATATCCGCTTTATCCATCTAAAACATCTATTTTATCCATCTAAAACACCTGTTTTATCCATCTAAAATATTTACTTTATGCATCTAAAACATCTATTTTGTCCATCTAAAATATCTACTTTATCCATCTAAAATATCTATTTTATCCATCTAAAACGTCTATTTTATCCATCTAAAATGGATATTTCTTTTTCTAAATATCTTTCTTCCCTTATTTATCCATCTAAAGCATCTATTTTGTCCATCTAAAATATTTCATCCCTCTAAAACATCTACTTTATCCATCTAAAATATCTTATTTCATCCATCTAAAATATCTACTTTATCCATCTAAAACATCTATTTTATCCACCTAAAATATCTGTTTTATCCATCTAAAATATCTATTTTATCCATCTAAAATATTTTATCCATCTAAAATATTTCATCCATCTTAAATATCTATTTTATCCACCTAAAATATCTATTTTATCCACTTAAAATATCTGTTTTATCCATCTAAAATAGCTCTTTTATCCATCTAAAATATCTCTTTTATCCATCTAAAATAGTTTATCCATCTAAAATGTTTCATCCACCTAAAACATCTATTTCATCCACCTAAAATATCTGCTTCATCCCTCTAAAATATCTATTTTATCCACTTAAAATATCTACTTTATCCACCTAAAACACCTATTTTCTATAACTCTGTGAAACCTTTGCACAAATACAGAGATCTGTGTGTTGCTCAGGTGGCCTTCAAGGATTGAGAAGGTTTTAAAGTTGTTTTTTCAGCTGCAGTCTAAGTGTGGAAATTTCACTGCTATTAAGTTATTTTAATATTGTATCTACCAAACCACACATTGCTTAGGGTACAAAGCATCTTTGGGGCATTTTACAATGTTTTAAAAATTAATCTCTTATTTTTTTAAAAAAATTAATATCTGATTTTTAAAAAAATTGATTTTTTCCCCCCAGATAACAGAGATTTTAAACAGCTTCTCCCTTGGGTTTTGATCTAATATTCAAGTGAAAAAGGAAAAAGGTGTTTTTTCAGTGTTTTTTTGTCCTAGGGAGTGGATTTTGGGGGTTTTTTTGTTTGGTTGGTTGGTTGGTTTTGGGGTTTTTTTGGTTTTTTTGGGTTTTTTTTTCCTGGAATTGCTTTAAGGAGCAAATTTTAATTGAAGCAACCAAGGGTGTTGTTAAATGAATGGATATTTACCTGCTTTGAGTTTTATACACACGAAAATATTTTATCTGGAAGTGAAATTTGGGGTTGTTTGGCGTTCGGGCAACAAGGCCTCGGCTTTTTGGAAGTGGGAAAATAAAAATCTTGGGCACGACCCGGTTTAAGAACAAATTCCCAGCAACATTCCTGGCTCCAAGGACACCACGAGCCCCATGTCTGAGGAAACTTCTTTTTACAACTTTGGGTCTTATCCTGGTTTATAATTCAATTTTTTTCCACAGTTGGGACACTTAGAAGTTTTATCTCTTTTTTTTTTTCTCTCTGTTGGATTTTTGGGATTTTTGGGGTTGGGTTTTTTTGGTGTCTAGTGGGGTACTGATGGGAGTGAAGGGTTTTTTTGGCTGAGGTGACTGGAGGATGTTCCCATCATGGAATATTCATTAACTTCCCGACTTTTCCAGCCTGGAAAAACACCCTGATGGATCCAAGGGAGAAGTTTTGTTTTCACAAAATCCTCTTTTCCCTAGGAAACCGTGCTGGAAATGGGATCTGAAGGATGAAAAACAGGGAAAAAGGAACACCACAGGCTGGATCCAGTGGCTTTTTTTTCCCCTGTCTCCAGTGGGGGAGACACGGGGAGGGATTTGAGGTGGGATTTGAGGTGGGAAACCCCCGTGGATGGAGCTGGGTGTTGTTTCCCCCCTCACCTCGAAAGTCGGCCGGCAGCAAAAACTTTTCAGCACTTGTAATAATTGAAAAGTCCTGATTTCCTCGCTGGAATTAAATGCCTTTTAGTGGATTAGTTTGAATCGCATCCACTAAGAGCTTGATCATCTGCCAGCCCCGAGAGTTGGGACAAAGCTTTGTAAATTAATGAGCTCAAGGTGATTAGGACAGGTTGGGCGCTTTGGGCCCCGCGCCAAACTGTCCCCGGGCAAGGTGTGCAGCCCTGGGCGTCTGTCACTTCCTTCCCCATTGTCATTTGAATCCCTTGGCTGGGAGGGGGTTTTTGGGTTTTGGGAAGGGTTTTCCTGGCTTGGCTGCCAAAAACATGAAGGCTGGGAGAGCTGGGAATGTTCCCCTGGAGAAGGGAAGGACACAGGGAGAGCTGGGAATGTTCCCCTGGAGAAGGGAAGGCTCCAGGGAGAGCTGGGAATGTTCCCC
>VZDJ01000594.1:0-14607 GCA_008694505.1 Cyanoderma ruficeps | reverse complement strand
TTAATTTAATTTTATTTATTTATTTTTAATTTATTTCTCTGACAATTTTGACCTGGAGCAATGCTTTTGCTCAGGTGATTCTGGTAAACTAAAAAAATGAGCGGAGGTGGGAAACTGCTCCCAAATTAATTCCTGGTGCTTCTCCCGCTGCTGGGTGACTTTAAAGGAGCTCAGGGAGATCCTGGCCTCATCCTGCTGCCCTGGAGCTCTGTGGTTCCCTGTCCTCTGCAGAAAGGTGCATTTTAAAATCACTTTTTCGTTTGTGGGAAGGTTTTTATGGAGAAAACGAGGGGCCTGGGTGGCAAAGGAGGAGTTGGGGCTGCTCTGGTTGGGCTCCAGCGCTTGGCAGCCCAAATTAAATTAATTAGGGAATTGTGGTGCTCGGAGCTGTGGCCTCAACTATGAGTTTATGGGTAGGAGGGGTCAGATTTTTGGGGGGAATTCCAGGTTTTCTGCAGGATCTGGGTCCTGCGGGAGCTGCTCCCACTGAACCTTTGCAGGATTCTCCTCTTTATGGGTAGGAGGGGTCAGATTTTTGGGAGAAATTCCAGGTTTTCTGCAGGATCGGGGCTCCCACTGAACCTTTGCAGGAGGATTCTCCTCTTTATGGGTAGGAGGGGTCGGATTTTTGGGAGGATTCCAGGTTTTCTGCAGGATCTGGGTCCTGCGGGAGCTGCTCCCACTGAACCTTTGCAGGAGGATTCTCCTCTCCCCCCTCAGGGCCTCAGTGTCCCCATGGGTTGGGATTTGAGGCCAGGGGGAGATTTCCTGCTGATTTAAAAGAAAGCACAGCACCTGAATTGTCTTATCCTGGGAATTTTTTGGTATCCACGTGGTTTTGGAGTCATTTATTTTGAAATATATCAGCAAACCTTCCTGGCTTCCACTGGGCAGCCCAGGCCAGGGCCTCACCACCCTCACAGGGGAGGATTTTTTCCCAATATCCCGTCTAGTCCTGCTCTCTCTCAGTTTAAAGCCAAAATTGTGGCTGCCCCTGGATCCCTGGAAGTGTCCAAGGCCGGCTTGGATGGAGTTTGGAGCAGCCTGGGATGGTGGGGCTGTCCTTGGATGGAGTTTGGAGCAGTCTGGGATGGTGGGGCTGTCCTTGGATGGAGTTTGGAGCAGCCTGGGATGGTGGGGGGTGTCCCTGTCCACGGAATGGGATGAATTTTAAGTCCCTTCCAACCCAAACATTCCATAACCCTCTGATTTTAATACCATAACATGAATTATGATATGATTAAAAAAAAACCAAATCAATATTTACTTGAAAATATCAATGACCAGGCTCACCAACAGACAGAGTTTTTGGCACTGAAACACTGATTTAATTTCCACGATGTCTAATTATGCCTTGGCTGAAAAAAATAAACAACCATAAAAAAAAAACACTAAAAAATACCAAAATACAGAAAAAACAACAACAAGAATCCTTTTCTGACATGGCTTAAAATTTGTAAGATTTGTTTTGGGGTGAAATCCATGAGGGCGAGAGCCTGGTTCTCTGCTCTGTTGGGCAGCTTGATTTATTTTATTTATTAAACAAATATTTAATTATCTATTTACTGTTACTAAAAATAAATTTGTGCCTCAGCTTTCTGAGCTGCTGGCAGACAATTCCGGAATATTTTCCTGTTTAACTGTGGAATGTAAAAGGATTTTTCATTATAATATTGTGTTGTTGCCCCCACTTTTCATCATGTGATAAATGCACATTAAAAAGGATCGGCGGTGTTTATCTACAAGGGAAATGCAGTAAAGGACTTGTGTAAAAAATGGAATAAAAGATTAAATATACAAGGAAATGGGTGCTGGGAGAGTGAAATGTCCCTGCTTTATTCTCAGAGTTTTCTGCAGTTAATGCACTTTATAAGTAGTTTCCTTCAAAGTGAACTTGGAACAGCAAAATTGTTCATTTTAGCTTCAGAAAAAATGGGTTAAAATGAAAATTAATTCAGTTATTCAGAGCGTTCTGTCCGTCCGTAAATTGTAATGACATAAATGAAAAGGAGTGACTTCCTGCACAAGGCTAAAGAATTTTTGTGTGGGAAGGCACCAACACTGCTCAGCTTTCCAGGACATTCACGTGATAAAAACCAGGGAGAAATCCAAAATTTCCATCTCAGGAATATCCACCGAGACCCCTCATTGTGGTGCTGGAAGTTTGGAACCGCCCCGAGAGTGGTGGCTAAAATGGGGACGGGGTTTTACAGCTTCCCATCGTGCTGGGGATGAGTTTTCTCTTAATTAGCCCCCTTTTTTTTTGGTCATCAAATTGCAAAAACAAAGGAAATAAATGTCTTTTTCTGGGAGGAAAAGTGGCGATAAATTTGCCTTGGAATTCAACTAACACTGGAAATTCTTACGGAGCAGAGGGTTTGTTTTGGGTCCTGCTGGGTTTTGTTTTTCTGGAAAAACTAATGAAAATCTTCACGAATTAAGGATTTGTTTACCCCATGGATTAACCAGACAGCCGAAAGTACGTTAATTGGTCAGTTCTCATTTGGGTTTATTTCATATTATTTAATGACATGTAGCTTTTCTAACTTATACCAAATAAAATCTGCATTAAAGCTGGAGTGGGATAACTTTGAGTAAAGCTTTCGGAGGAAAATATTCGAAATTTGGTGCCACAGGAAAGAAAATGCAAAACCAGATGATTTTTTTTCTATTTAAATATAACTAATTATGGCAATTTCTGCAAAGAGATTTATGACAAAACCTGTTACAGTCCTCACGGAGCAAAGGGTGGCAGCAGAAATAATAAAATAGAAGACGAAACTCTTATTTATTTTGATGTAGAAACTGGCTCAGATAAATTTGAATTCGCACAAACATGAGCTAATTTATGAAGGTAAAAATGAGAACGAGGTACTTATCTACATGATCCTTGTACGAGGCTCGGGTCGTTGCTCATTAGGTTTTACGGAGATGTCGGAATTGTGCAGTTGGGAATGGCCAAGTCATTCCCAGTTCCCAAAATTATTTCCCTCAGGGTTGCCGTGGCGTCTCCTCCAGCCTGGATTGAGATGTGCTCTTTGGAGCTGTGGAAAGCAGAGGTGTTGTCCTCCTAAGCGTCCTCTCCTCTTGTGGCTTCCCTGGATTTTTGGTGCCTTGTGCCAAAGGGGAATTCACGTGCGGGTGAGGAAATAAAAAATGGGATGAACTCTGGGTGAACTGTCAGGGCCTCGTCCAGGGCTGGAAAAATGGCACACGGTGTTTGTTAAACGCTACGTGCCTGTTAAATTATTTGGGGAAAAAACACAGTGTTAGAGCGGGAATCGGGAAAACCGGGATTCGTTAACATCCCGTAATTGAGGAGCGGCGAGGGATAATAACGGTGCAATCAGCGATGGGTCAAAACACTCCTCGGAGGGGAGAAGGCTGAAATTTTGGCTGGGTCGCTCACAACAAAGCCTCGTTTGCTGGAGGTGACGTTGGCACAAAGCTGGTTGCGGGCGGACGCGGCGCGGCGGCGGCTCGGTGCCTAATCTAGCATGGCAAATGTGCGAGGTGATGTCCCGGAGGAACTGTCACAAATCCCGCCGGAGAGGCATCGGGAGAGCGGGGACACAATGGTGCAGATTGATGTCTGGCTTTATTGAAGCACAGTTTGGCGCGGGAGGGACAAGCTCCCTCTTTCATGTGCCCCGTCAGCCTCTAATCAAAGAGTTTCTTATCGGTGCTTTTGGCGCAAAGATACCGAACGCGGAATCGCAGGGGGAAAAAGGAAAAAAAGAAAAATCTTTTGGAGGTGCCCTTTTCACCAATTAGATTTGGGAGATGTCACTAAGCTGGGGTTTAATTTGGCCCCAGCACGCTTGGTTAATTGGGTAGAACTCATTTTTGTAATCAGGAGGGTTCGGGGCTTTGGTGCTCTGCTTTGGTCTCCCCCCAATTATTCCCTGTAACAGTCTCACAGCCAGAGCCAGAATCCTGCCCGTTGGAAAACGACGGGATTGTTTGGAGACCTATTTTCCCCATCATCCCAGTGGCCCTCCCTGGTGATTTTTTTACTACTTGAAATATTTGTTGCTGTGGCACAAACAAAATGCTCCAGGAGTTTACCCAGGATGACCTTGGGCTCAGCGGCTGTTCCTTTGATCCTTTAAAAATACTGAGGATCCTCCTGCTCCCAAGGTTGTCCCAATTTTCTTGACATAATGAAAATCTAACCTTGAAACCTCATCCCATTCTGTTAAAAATGCTGTTCCTACATACCTGCCAAGCTGGAGCACGGACTAGAAAATTGTTTTCTTGACGGGTTTCATGTCTTGGTTGCAGCTTAGATAATTTTCCAGCTCTTGCCATAAATGTGTAATACGTTCTCCTGGGTTTTTTTATTTCCCTTGTTTCTTTGGCATTGTTTTGGCTGCATTTCATTTGTTCACACTGCAACATTCTTTCCCTTCTTCCCGGTAACTAGGATGCTTTTGCTTGGTTGAAGTAGGAAAGATGGTCCAGGATGATCCCAATGGCTGTTTCCACACGGAGCAAAATTTAATTTCATGCTTAGACTCCGTTCCTTGGGACTTCATTTTGCTTGTCGCCAGGAGAACGTCACCACCCTGTCCCCTTCCAGTGCTGCCACCAACCCTGGACCAGCAGTCACAGCTTCCCTGTCCTGAAATTCCTTCCCTGGGTGTTCCTCCTTTTGCCACAAGAGTTTCACGAGGAGGAGGAAGGCAGTGTGTGTTCCACAGAAATCTCATCCCTGCCTTGGGAAGAGGAGCCCTTTCGGCTGCCCCAGTGAACTCAAATATTTATTTAGGGAATAATTTAGCCTCTCTCCTCCCCTCAACCACTGGAACTCAGCAACTGGGGGGGGTTTTGCTTCTTATTAGCAGGAAAATCCCAGGATTTCTGTGCTCACGCCTGGTTTCCTTATCCTGTCTGTGTGGAGCCGGGCTGTCTGGGGGCTCTCCATGCACTGAGGTCAGTCTTTGTGCTGAGGGGCTTCCAAAATTCCCAAACTGAGCAAAATCCTGATTTCCCACATCCCCCTGGACTTTCTGCCCTCGCTGCTCCTATTGCAAGCCATGCAAAAACCCGGGAATAGGTCCTGAAATGATTTGTTGGATCATCCGTGTCCTTTTTCCTGCTGATTCAGAGGTGTTCGTGGTCACGGGTTTGAATGTTCCGTGTAATTTAAAGGAAGGAAAAGTTGTGTCCCTGCACCACATTCACAGAGTAAAGCGGGAATGAATTATTTCTAACTTGGAATGTTTCACCTCCTCGACAATTAATTTGCAGAAATTCTATTTTCTTATATCATGGCCTGGGTGAATTTTAAATTCATTTTTTTTTCCCCCCCGTCCTTAATGCCAAATATTTAAGTGTCTTAGATATTCCAGTAATGCATTGGTAAATAATTTTTGGTAAATACATTTTGTAAAGAAATACAAAAATGTATTTATTCCGTCCCCGTGTTTTTTCCGAAGCCTGAGGATGAACAGAAATGACGTTTTACCCCAAACTGTTAAAAGATGGAAGGAGCTAAGAAAAAATTCGCTGGTGGGACTGAAAATACGAGTGATTTGGGTTGAAAATAGAAGCCAAGTGCTGGCTGTGGAATAACCCTGGAATCACATCCTGTGAAAGATTAAATTGCATCCGAGGGAAGGCGGCGTCAGAGGGAACATATTGTCCCCCCCTTCACTTCCCCAGGTCCGGGGCTTTTAGCTCAATGAACTCCGGGCTTTGTAATTAGCAGCAAGGCGATTAGATGGGCCACGTTCCTGGGAGTAATTAGTGCACTAATTGTGTTTGATTGTTTAATTACTCTTGCTCACTGTAATCGAGGAGAAGCAGTGAACCCCTCTGCAAGAGTTCCCAGAGGTTCCTTGGATACAAGAGCTTTGCAGCATCCCATTTCATGGAGAGGGGGACACACACTTAACCATTCCTGGGGTGAAGCTGCCAAGAAAATCCCCAAAATGGCACAGGGAAAAAAGTTGGATTTGGAGGCAATCCGTAAGAATTCCAGGGTTTTTTCATGACCTTTTGACGTGTGTGGTTGGAAGCAAAAGAAATAAATGGAATAGACACAAAAAGGTTGAGCAGGATAAAGGAGAAAGGGGGGAAAAGGCAATTAGAGCTGGAGAAGTTGCAAATAGTCCTTGGGATTGTTGTCTGGGATCCGGCACAGCTGCCAGATGGAAAACGTCCCGTCGCCGTTCCGATTTGTCCTTGGACAGTGATGACACAGGCAGAGAGCTGGGCTTGGATTTGGAAGCTGGAAGGAGATGAAAACTAATCCAAATATTGTAAATTCAGTCACGGAAAGTCCAAACCTGTAGCTACGTGTGACCTGGAAGAAAGGCAGGAGGAAAATCCGCGGAGTTATTTGGGAAAGTCCCGCTGGGGAGGAGGTGCATGAGGCGGAACTCCTGGAGGGAAGGCTCTGCCTCCAGGAACGGCTCTTCCAGCCTCGTCAGGCTGCTCAGAGTTCCCAAGGCTTCGTTTCCCACCGAGGAATAATCATCCCAAGGCAGTGGAAGGCTGGCCCAGCTGACCCTGCACAGCGGAATTCGCGGGAGCGGGCGGCTCGTGCTGAGGCCGCGGCGGTTCCTCACAGATGGCGCCGCCTGCCCATGCTGTGATCGCTGCTTTAGGGCTCAGAAAGTCTCCTGCCTGCTGAGAGGGAACTTTTCCTGGCTTTGGATGGCTTATTTCACTCGAGGAAGAGTTGATTTGGGGAGCTCTGAGGGGGAGGCCCTTCTGAAGGGGAAGGGTAAGAGGAAATGTCAGGATGAAATTGGTTGGAAGCTCATAGGAATTTGGAGGTGCGGCCTGGACAGCGAGGAGGAGATGGAGGAGGAAGGTTGAGATGAGATGTTAGAGAATCATCAACCTCCCACCAGCCAGGCAACTTCCCACTGTGTTGGAAATCCAGGGAAAGCAGGGAAATGCTCCATCCCCCATGGGCCCTGAGCACCACAACCTGTGCCATACTTGCATGAGGAGAACCACAGAAATATCCATGAATCAGGAATTCCTTCCTGCCTGGCTTTGGCTGAGTGTTTCTATGGGAAGATTTGGCATCTGACTCCCTTTCCCCCCCTTTTTTTTCCCTCCTGGAATGGTGTTTTTCCTGCAAACTTGCAGCTGGCCCAGTTCATGGGTTTGGTCACGGTCAGCCAGCCGAGCTTGAAGAGGACAGAAGGGACAAAGCCATCCTTAAAAATAACTGTCCCCTCCATCAACACTTCTCCCCTAAAACTGGAGCTCTGGTATCCAGCCCTTCCCGGTTGGAGGATTGGGACCTTCCATTGTCCCCAGCTCCGGTGCCAACGAGGCCGAGACGTCCCGTCCTTAATGAGACCTGACAAACGGGCGACTGGGCTGCTGCTCTGGGCCTCCAGCGGTTCATTTCCACCCTGGAGGGGCAAAGGGCAGCCCGGAGCAATCCCGCTGCAGACTGGGAACGGGAACGGCCCTTCCCGCCTCCGAGGTGCCGCCGGAGCCGGGCAGATTGAGTTAACGGGGATTTCTGTGTCAGGGCCCCCCCGCCCTTTCACAAACATGGGGCATGATCTAAATGCCCCGTGACCGTGTTCCCCCCGCCGCCGGCAGCGCATTCCCAGCGGGCCACGCCGGCTCCCATTAGGTTGGGATGAGCGCTTGGATTTGATGCCTTGGGAAGGCTGAGCTGGAACAGAGACTGGACAGAGCTGGAGGATAAAGTAGGGATTTATTGAAAGACCTTGAGGATACACCTTGGGCAGGACAGGGTCTGACCAGGGCTACACCCAAGGTGGACCCAAAATGGTCACAAAATGGCTCATGAGTCACGAGGTCTCACACTTTTATAAGTTTTGGTCCATTTGCATATTGGGGTTTAATTGTCCAATTACAGCTTCAAGTTATGAAGTCGCGTCCTTCTTGTTTTCTCTGTTGTGTTGCCCACCCTTGTTTGTGCTTTTGAGGCTGAAAGTTGTCCTTGGTGCCCAGCAGGAAAAGGATTTGTTTTGTGTCCCTGCTCTGTGAAAAGAGCTCACCAACACTTAATATGAGGCTCAGAACTGCACCCCTGGGCAGCACAGAATGTGAAAATATGAAAGGTAAAACTTAAGGCATCAGCTTGATGCCAATGTGCAAACGGACCCAAACTTATGAAAATGGGAGACCTCGTGACTGGGGATCCATTTTGTGACCATTGTGGGTCCCCCTTGGGTATAGCCCTGGCCAGGCTCTTGTCCTGCCCAACGTGTGTCCTTACAGGCCTTTTAATAAATACCCACTTCATTCTCCAGCTCTGTCCACTCTCTGTTCCAGGCTGGTCTTCCCAAGGCATCAGGTTCCGTGTGAGGAGCCGAGGGAATTCTGAGGGGGAAAAAATATCCGTCCATGCTTTGTGTTTGCTCTGCCAGCAGAGGTTTAGCCCTGGAGTAGCTGGCACGCCACCAGTAATTCTTGGAAATACAAGTTTTGTACAAAGTTTGGCTGTTTTGGCTCAAAGTCCTGGACTAAAAGGGGCCTGGGAGTGAACGAAAAACCCTTTACCCTCTTGGTGAAGCTTCTTAGGGCTTATAGGATTCCTGAAGGAAATCCACCATTGCAGAAAATTAGGATTGTGTAGGATTTTGGGAACCAAACCAAATTTTTTAGCAAATGTCTGCAAGTTTTAAAACAGTACATCCATATCTATATATCTATATAGATATATATCTATATATCTATTTATCTATATAGATATCTATCTATATCTATCTATATCTACNATCTATATATCTATATATCTATATATCCATATCGCCTTCCTTACATTTTATTTTTATGTGTTAGTGCGACGCCAGAGAAAATGAGCGTGCTGAACACTGAATTAGCATATAATTAATTTAATATTTAATATATAATTATTAGGTATTGAGTTCTTAAGTATTTAATATTGCTTTAATTGAAAATATTTTTTTGCCACTCCACTCTCTGTGAAATATCATCATTACCTCAAAACATCACCGAGTATTTTCCCCCCATGAAAGAAATATATGTACCCCCGTGTTTATACTAAAAATATTCATGGAATATTAAATATTTGGGTTTCTGGCACTGGGTATTTCCATGTTTGCAGAAATTCCTGTTTTTACCTTACCTGTGTGTATGGAACGAGCAGGTGGAATGTGCTCGTGGTGACAAACGGTGACAATAATGGCGGCAGCTGTTCGCTCACTGAGGACTTCCTGTTTGCCTAAATTCCACTGTTTAAAATTTTCACCCTGCTTGCCTTGCCCTGGACAATTTTTTAACCCAGAGGATTTCAAAATTGCGATTCTTTGCCTGCAATTAAACCTGTCTCAAACAGAAAACGGAGCTTTGGGGGAGCGAATTCTCTCCGTTCCTTCACGGTTTCTTGCCGCTCATTAGAAGCTGGCAATTAAGGCCTTTGCAATTACCAGGGGAAGGATGTGAATATTTTGAGGGAGCAGCTGGAGGGTTCCTGACACCCTTTTCAGGCAGCTCCAACAGCCGCTTTCCCAAACCGATGGCTGAGCGCTGCCACGTGGGATTTGGAGCGGGGCTGGGTGAGCAGCCGCTCCCACAAAAGGGACACCGGGAAAAAAACCAACGTCCTCAACTGGAAGGCTTTGATCAGCCCCGCAAAAAAAAACAAACAAAAGAGGGTTTGGTTTTTTTTGTGCCTCTGATGAGCAAAGCCAGCAAATTCCTGCCTCGTCGGGAGGAATTCCTGCCGTTATTCCAGCCTTGCCGTGCTCCAAATTAAAATATCGCCATCATGGTTGGGTTTGATGATATTGGAGGTGTTTTCCAGCCTTAATATTCCACGAGTGTTTGTCTCTCGTGTTGATAATTTGTTAATCACAGGCTGCTGAGGAGAGCTGGTGCCGAGCTGTGACGAGCTCCTCTTTTCGGGATGTGAATCCTCATTTTTTAGTGCAAATCCTCACGTTTTGCTCCTGACGGTCTCGCTGCAAACTGCTGATGTTTTAAAACAAAGAGCGGGGCTTGTAAAACCTTCCTGGTGTTGTTTGGGATAAAAAAAAAATATTCCCAAATTCCAAATTTTCCCTCCAGATCCCACATGGACCCATTTCTTTCATCTTCCACATGGCTGGGAGAGGTTTGTTTTGTTTCCTGTCTGCTTCTAATCAGGATTTCATCCTCCCCTGGCTGAGAGGGATCTGTGGAGTAAATCCAAAATTCCCTCTTCACAAGGTTAAAGCAACAAAATTTACAGCACCGGGCTGCGCGTTATCTTTTCTCCTCGTATGTTTTTATGGATTTCACCATGTTTTAATAGAAAACCTGTTTGCAGATAACAGCAGGGACAACAACAGCCTTTGTGCTGCTGGTCCTGGGTGGATTTCTGCTGTGGGACAAACATTTGGAAGGGACATCCCCAGCCCTGTCATATCTTTCCTGGAAAAAAAAAAAATCAACAAAAAAGTTATTTATTAGATAATAAATCACACGCATTCAGAGCTGCTTAGGAATTATCTGGATGTGGCAGAACTTTTGGTCGATCAGGGTGGAAAAAGCTCATCCCAGCCCTGTGTGTTCTGGATGGATTCCAAAGGAAACCATGGGCTCCTGCCTGGCTCAGCAGCCACATCCTTTCAGGATTTTCCCACCCCGTCCAATTTTTGAGGCATTTTCATAATTTTTAAGGGTTTCTGATAATCTGAGCTGCGTATTTAATGTTGTATTGGCCACAGTGATTAATTGCTTCTGCTTAAGTTAGTTCAATCAGAGACGTTGGAAAAATATAGTTTATCGTTAGAGCGACACTTTCATTGGCACACAGCAAGAGAAAAATGCAAACACACACTGCTTATCTTACTCTTAAGGTGGCTAAAATAATTGTGCCCACTAATAATTGCTCTCAGTGACCTCTAGAAAACTCATTATCTAACAATAATACCTTAGCATCTAATTTCTGTTGGGCCACAAGTGATTTTAACTGTGCAACAGGCCTCAGGGCCTCAGGGCCTGAAGGCCAGGCCTCAGGGCCTTCAAGGCCAAGGCTCAGCCAGGCAGGCCTCAGCTGGGTGGTTCAATATCTCATTCTAAATACAGATCGTGCCCTCCCTTCTCTCAGAAAATCTGCTCCATTTTCCAGCCTGGTTAATTCTGGAATTCTGTGTCTCTGCCCAGGTGGGGGCTGTCGGCCGCCGCATGAGCAGGTGCTGGCCGGGCCCAACTCCTGCACTCGATGATCTCAGAGGTGTTTTCCAGCCTGGTTAACTCTGGAATTCTGTGTCTCTGCCCAGGTGGGGGCTGTCGGCCGCCGCATGAGCAGGTGCTGGCCGGGCCATGGCCTGGCCGCCGGGGCTGTTCCTGCTGCTCCTGCTGCTCTCGGGCCGCGCTCCGGCCGCGCGCGGCCGCGACTTCACCGCCAAGGACATCGTCTACCTCCACCCCTCCAGTAAGTGACCCTCACCCTGGGACAGGGACAAGGGGAATATCAAGTGTCTCCTCAGCCTCGAGCTGATGGATTTGCGCTCGAATTCTCACAGCAGCCCAACCCAAAAGCCGCTTCCCACCTTCATTTCCGCGGTGTCCTGGTTTAGGAAGAATTTGGGAGGAAACCCCTGACAGAATGAGAGGACACAGCCTTATGCTGCGTCAAGGGAAATATAGGTTGGATATTAGGAAGAAGTTTTTCATGGAAAGAGTGATTTAACACTGGAATAGTCTGCCCAGGGGATGTGGTGGAGTCACCATCCCTGGGTGTGTTTAAAAAGAGACTGGATGTGGCACTTGACACCATGATCTAGTTGAGGTGTCAGGGCTGGGTTGGACTCGATGATCTTGAAGATCTCTCCCAACCTAATAATTCTCTGACTCTGATTCTGTGAGTGGGGCCCCTCTGGAGAGGAAACCCAAGCAGCCCCTCTCTTAACTGGTCTGGGAAAGAACTTCCTTGGAGAAAAAGTGGAAAAAAATTATTTATTTAACAAACAAAGTGCCCACAAGCATAAAATAGTGAATAATATAATGAAACTTTTCGTTGTTCTGGAGTGAGATGGCAAATTCAGAGAGTCCTTGCTGTGGGTTGTAGCTCAGCTTGCTCAGTCTCTGGTTAGTTTTTCTGGTGCTGGCAAATGCCGAGGTCCAGGCATTTCACAGGTGTGAACTCCTGATGCTCCTCTGGGCTTTTCAGTCCAGAGCAGGTTTAAACAGTCCCAAGGAAAATAAATAAAAAAAAAAAGCAGGGAACTTCTGTGCTTCAGCTAGCCCAGGCTAATTAAAAGCACAGGAGGTCTCTGTCCTCCTGTCTGTCTGTGCCTCAGACCAACACAGTCCAGGGGCAGAATGTGGAGGAGTGAGAGCAGTTTCTCCAAAACCACCTCCACGCTTCTTCTTTCCCTGCAGCACTCCCAGAACCAGTTTCAAAGGCACAGAACTCAATACCCAGCACAAAGAGAACAGATGACTGGGGATACAAACATCATAAAGTCACCCTGGGACACACACACAGTCCTCCGAGTCACTGGGATATTTCCCACCCAGGCTCCGGGTGCTGTGTTTCCCTGTACCACATTTCACCTTGTCACGTTTCCTTCGTTTCTCCCACTTTTTCTTGAACCACGGCTGTGTTTGTTTGCTTCTGGCTCTGCCTTTAACCTGGTTTTACATGGAATCGTGGAATGGTTTGGGTTGGGCTGGGAGGGACCTGGTTTGTGCAGTCGCCACTCTCATGGGGCCCAGCTGATGCGGAAGAAAAAAGAAAACCCCAAGTTTTTGTGGGAGGTGTCCCAACCCAAACCATTCCATGATTCTGTGTAAAACTGGACCAAAAGGGTTGGAAGATCACCGTGGGGCACCAACAGCTCCTGCCTTGCCTCCAGTAACTCCTGGAGCAATGGAATTGTGCGTCTTTAGACTTTCCCTCACTCATCTGTTCACTCATTCAGACTCAGACTTCCTGAATTCCCTGAGAACAGGGCGCCTGTGGAGCTGTCCCTGCCTTCTCTCCCCACAGAAAACTCACTGCTTTGAGGGCTGAAAAAATTATTTTCTGTGCAAACAGGCTGAAATTGCTGTTTTGTGTCAGAGCTGTGACCTGCCAGAGGCGCAGGGAGAGAGGAATTAATTTCATTATTGTGCTGTGACCTGTCAGAGGCGCAGGGAGAGAGGAATTAATCCCATTATTGTGCTGTCCCAGCCCCACCAGAGCTGCGCTGGGTGATTTCTTCTTCCTTAAAAAGAAACGAGCAATGGAATCCTCTTGCTTCACCCCTCATCTCCAAACAGGATCCTGCCCGGAGGAGGTGATGATGAGGAGGGAGGGTGAAGATGTGGCCCTTGGGGCTGTAGAGGTTCCATTTACTGACAAATGTGGCCTGTTCACCATTTGGCTTCTGAGAAGGTGGCAGCACCTCGAGGATGGATTGGAAGTGTCCCAGAAGTGCTGCCAGGAGAGCAATTAAGGAATTAGCCCTCGTTTGGTGAGATAAATGAGGACAGAGCTGCTGTTCAGAGCTGGAGGTTCAGCAGAGTGGTTTCAGTTCCCTTTGGGGCCCTGAGCCTGCCTTCAACAGGAGCAGCTCTTCTCCTTTGCTGGGACAACTCCCAGAGTGTTTAAATCCACCCGATATTTTGTTATCAGCACGGATAGAGTTGGATGTGAGCTCTGATTCCAAGGGAATGAGCATTCCCAGCTCCCATGAACTCCCTTTGAAGTCAGCACTGGCCACTGAGGCTGGGAAAACACAGCTGGGACGAGTCCATGGGGACCTGAATGTGCTTTTCCTGCTCTGGGGGGACAGGGTTTTACACATCAGAACCAACCTGCTGACACCGACAGGAGAATTGGGAGAAATTCGGATCTAAAGAGAAGAAAAAAAAAAAAAANCTGTTTTCTCCTGAAAAGCAGCACAGAACCAGATTCATTGGGTCGTTTGAACTCCATTATCCATTCCTTTTAACTCCGTGTTTTCCATTCCTTTAAACTCCATTTTCCATTCATTTGAACTCCATTATCCATTGTTTTGAACTCCATCATCCATTCCTTGGAACTCCATTATCCATTCCCTTTAACTCTGTGTTTTCCATCCATTTTAACTCCATATTTTCCATTCACTTTAGCTCCATGTTTTCCATTCATTTTAACTCCATTTTCCATTCCCTTTAACTTCATTTTCCATCCATTTTAACTCCATTATCCATTGCTTTGAACTCCATCATCCATTCCTTGGAACTCCATTATCCATTCCTTTTAACTCCATGTTTTCCATTCATTTTAACTCCATTATCCATTCCTTGCAACTCCATTATCCATTCCTTTTAACTCTGTGTTTTCCATCTAACTCCATATTTTCCATTTACTTTAGCTCCATGTTTTCCATCCATTTTAACTCCATTTTCCATTTCCTTTAACTCAATTTTCCATCCATTTTAACTCCATTATCCATTGTTTTGAACTCCATTATCCATTCCTTGGAACTCCATTATCCGTTCCTTTTAACTCCATGTTCTCCATCCATTTTACCTCCATATTTTCCATTCCTTTTACCTCCATATTTTCCATTCCCTTTAACTCCATGTTTTCCATCCATTTTAACTCCATTTTCCATTGCTTTGAACTCCATTATCCATTCCTTGGAACTCCATTATCCATTCCCTTTAACTCCATGTTTTCCA